>NW_006494789.1:8778070-8827177 GCF_000471905.2 Amborella trichopoda
GGGAGGAGGTCTTGTAAGAGAAGGTGAAGGCATGCACACTCCGTGCATAGGGAGGAGGTCTTGTAAGAGAAGGATAAGGCATTCACACTCCGTGCATGAGGAGGAGGTCTTGTAAGAGAAGGAGAAGGCATGCACACTCTGTGCATGGGGAGGAGGTCTTATACGAGAAGGAGAAGGCAGGCACAATCCGTGCATGGGGAGGGGGTCTTGTAAGAGAAGGAGAAGGCATGCATACTCCATGCATGGGGAGGAGGTCTTGTAAGAGATGGAGAATGCATGCACACTCTGTGCATGGGGAGGAGGTCTTGTAAGAGAAGGAGAAGGCATGCACACTCTGTGCATGGGGAGGGGGTCTTGTAAGAGAAGGAGAATGACTGGGCTACGTTGTCACCTGGCCCTGAAGAAGGATGTCAACTGAGCTACCTGTTCACCCAGGACTGAAGAAAGACATCGACTGGGCAACCTGTTCACCCAAGACAGAAGAAGGGCATCGACTGGGCTACATGTTCACCCAGGACTGAAGAAGGACGTTGACTGGGATACCTGTTCACCCAGTACTGAAGAGGGTTGTCGATTGGGCTACTTATTCACCCAGGATTGAAGAAGAAATGTCCAGGGATGATTTTAACGTCTACATTCTATTGAACATCTCGATGATGAAGGGAATGCTGGCCGAAGTCACCTGTTTATTGGTCCAAGCGTCCTTTGTGGGTTTTCACTTAGACTGGGGAAGCAGTACCGTAGAGACAGTTTTCACCAACTTCTTTTTATTTGGGGCTCTTTTACGCATGACATTTTCACCATGTCCACCCTTTTTGTCCATTTTTACTCACGATGCCCTTTTGGGTTTTCACTATGCTCGGTTTTTATTCATGAAACTCTTTTACTCATGGTTTTGTGACCATGCCGTCCATACTTTTTACTCATAGCGTTCCCTTGTTCAGGTATACACCATGCCCATTATTTCTTTTCTTTTTTTTTTATTTTTTTTTGATATTTTTTTTCTTTTTTTTTGCTTTTTTTTTTTTGTGAGGGCAAGTTTATGGTCATGCCTCATTGACCCGTGCAAAATAGTTTAAGGTCATGCGGCCTGGACGTGTGCTATAGTTTTAAGGTCATATAGCTGGACTGCAATGGTGATGGATGGCAGTCTATGAAGGTTATGGAATGAGTAGGGTGGTGGTTTGTCTCTCTTAGGGAGATGACTCATTGCTAGCCATGAGAAATGGGTGATGTATGAAAGGTGAGTGAACGGTGGTGACCCACTAAATTACAATGAGTATTGATGAAGTGATGGTTCTCCATTTGTGAGCTTGGGTGAGACCTACTGGGGAATGATGTAGGGTGATGAACTCATGGGGAGGTAATGAAGGTGATGCGCGCACACTAATAGGTAGGTTAGGAAAGGTGTATGTGAAAATGCATGCAAAGGCATATGTGAGTATGTGGGGCCGAGTTTATGGTCATGCCTCCTTGACCTGGGCAAAACAGTTTATGGTCATATGGTCAGGACGTGTACAATGGTTTAAGGTCATATAGTGGGACCGTGATTATGCAGTTTTAAAGCCACACAACTAGGACCATGTAGTTTAAGGTTGTGCAATTTGACCCCCGCTATAGTTTGAACCATGGTGTTGTGCAGTTTAACGTCATGTGACTAGGACGTAAACTATGGTTTAAGGTCATATAGTTTGGACCATGCAGTCTAAGGTCATGCAACTACACCTCCGTTACAGTTTAAGGTCATATAGTTCGGACGATAGTTATGCAGTTTAACATCGTGTGATTGGGACCATGCAATTTAAGGTTATGCAACTTGACCTCCGCTACAGTTTAAGGTCGTATAGTTTGGACCTTGGTGTTATGCATTTTAACGTCGTGCGACCTGGACGTAAACTATGGTTTAAGGTCATATAGTTTGGACCATGCAGTTTAAGGTCATGCAACTAGACCTCTACCACAGTTTAAGGTCATATAGTTCGGACCATAGAGTTTAAGGTCGTGCATCTAGACCAGGGCTGTGCAGTTTTGGTTCATGCAGCACAGACCGCGGAGTTTAGGGTCATGCGTCTAGACCAGGGCTGTGCAGTTTAGGGTCATGCAGCACGAACCGTGGAATTTAGGGTCGTGCATCTATACCAAGGCATTGCAGTTTTAGGGTCATGCAGCACAGACCGCGGAGTTTAGGGTCGTGCATCTAAACCAGGGCTGTGCAGTTTAGGATCATATAGCATGGATCATGGAGTGGATTCCCATGTAGGTGGAGCTCTATGGGGAATAGACCTGTGGATGATAATCTGACTCCCTAGGGATAACATCGTTGAGACCATTCACAAACTGAGGGCTAGGAGGAAATGGTGACCTGATGAAGGATGACCAACAAAAGTGGACCTTGCTGTGGTTTTTGAGGGGGTAAGGCACTCTCTGGGGTGAAAGATGAGACTTTATGACCGGTAACCCGACTCCCTGGGGATTGGGGAGGTAAGAATGATCCTATCTTCATTGAGGATGATGGGCCGCAGTATGGGTGCGACTCTTAGTGGGGGATGAGGGACAGCTTATGACTCCATTGGGAAGGTCACAGTTTAGGTGCAACGGCCTTGGTCCAAGTCCACTAGGATAGTGGTAGGGCATATACTACTTGATAAACGGCTGGTGCCACATGTAGGGCTGATGGTTTGTTGGAAATTTCCAACCGGCAATGAGTTCTCACAACACAACCGGCGGTGAGTTCTCACAACACAACTGACATTGAGTTCTCACAACACCACCGGCGCCGAGTCTTAACACAACTGGCGTTGTTCAGCCAGCATTGTGAATGACCTGTGATATCATCTGATGTCCACTGGCATTGAGTTAATCGACGCTAAGGTGGTTTCAGAGACACACCAGGTGCTAAGTCAACCTTTGCTACGGTTGTATTTGAAAACACACCCAGCGTTGACCCTAGGTTTTATTTGAAAACATACCAGGCGCTACATCAACTGGCGCTAGGTTTGTTTAGAAATTCACATGACACTGCATCAACCGGCGCTGGATATGGACTGATGAGAGTTCCTTGGGCCTCATATCGAAGCCCGACCTGGCCTATTGTCGCTTGGCTTCCCTTGGATGCAACAAGTATTTTCGAGTTTGTGAACGGATTTTGAGGGCAGTGTAGTCTATATAAGGGGGTAAAACCCCATTTTTCCCTTATTTTTCACCAAGGGTAAAAACTGAAGCAAGTTTTCTTTAATTGTGAGGGGAGAGGGCTCGGTTGAAGTTTCCAACAAGCAATGGGACTTCAACAATAGCCTCTACAGGGAAGGTTCTTCGGTAGGCAGCAGGATTCCGGCAAGGGTTTTGCTGAGAAGACCTTTGGCGTGCATACTGCCCAGAATTTGGCAAAGTTGTAGAGAGGAGTAGGGAAAGGAGAGCTTTCTGGGGATCTTACCAGGAAGCAGAGGAGGCTCCGGCCATCATTTTTCTTTCGAGAAGAGGGGAGAAACACATCAACGAGTATTTTTGCACATTTAAGGGCTTTTCGTGGGTTGTGGAAGTTTTTTGGAACTTTCGTGCTGTCGCAGAGGTTTCCTAGCGAGGATTTGGTGAAGTCCAGACCAAAAAAATTGGCGGGAAAGTTTTCTGTGAGTTTTCGATCGTGTGGGAGCAATTCTGACGGAAGATGAATGGTCACCGGAGGTGGGCCGTACGGCTGCAGGAGGTGAAACGTCGTGGAGAAGGCATACAGTCGCTGAAGACATGGTGATCGTTAGCCTTCGTCCTTGAAAAGTGTATGGTAATCATTCGCACGTGTGTGAGGCGTCGTCGAAGGATGTGGCGACGGCTGTCAGTCGGCGCGACTGATTTTGAGGTGTCACGTCAAGGATTAGTGGCACATGTCAGAGATTCACCTTCAACCGACACTGACCTTAAACAAGCTCAACCAGCGCTGGGGTGTTGGCATTTCAACCGGCGCTGAGTGCTGAAAGACTCAACTGGTGCTAGTTGTTGGCATTCAACCGGCGCTGGGTTTTGAAAGACACAACTGATGCTGAGTGTTTGACAAACGAAGCCGGCGCTAATCGTAAATACGCAACTGGCACTGAGCATTGAGAAGTTCACCCGGAGCTAAGTGTTTTGAGAGGATCAGCCAACGCGAGTTTGTGC
Organism: Amborella trichopoda; assembly: GCF_000471905.2. Next base: position 8,782,220 of record NW_006494789.1, read on the forward strand.
CATCAAACTCAGTCATCTTTGTTGGTGTTCAATTGGGGGGTGAAGAGCCACCGGCCAGTCTTCCCAAGATCTTTGAGGCCTACCAGTCACTTGTCAGCCGATCTAGCAATGGTTGGGTCACCTTCACAGACTGGGTGACATTCTTTTGCGGGGACTATTCTGAGGGTGGTCAGGGTACTCCAAAGGGGAAAGTAAAGGCAGTTGCAAAGGAGATGCCTCCTATACACCTGCTCAAGGCTGATGATGATCGTGTCTTCTTGGCCGCCTACCTGGCCTTACTCTTGTGCAAGTTCATGCTTCTTGACTGAGGGGACGACATTCGCCCAGGGGTACTATATGTGGCATGCGACATGGCCAGAGGGCGTGAGTATGCCCTTGCTCAACCAGTCCTATGCAACATATACCATGGCTTGGGGACCATCTCCCGTGGAAAGGATTATAAGGGCAAGGAGGGAGGGATTGACATCAGAGGAGGAGAAGCTTTTCTTGAGGACGTTAAAACCCCATTCCCTGTTCATTACATGTATGGGTGGCTAGGGGCTTATTTTTCTGATACCTACATCAAGCATCAGTGCTCAGGAAATAAGTTGTAGTCATTCTTGATGGAGATAGCGAACCAGAGAGCCATCTTTCATAGCCCAGGGGAAGCTCAGGGTCTATTCAGAAATGATTCTTTAAACATGAGGAGAGTCCCTTTTCCGCTCAAGAGCTTCACCAACCGTGCTTTTGTCGATGAGTTGGGGAAGGAGCTGGACGGTGCCCCAACAAAGATTAAAGAACTCATGTTCATACTGAGTATCAGAGGGGGAGTCTTACCTTATCGGACTCCAAACAGTGCCCGGCTAGAAGAATATTTCCCCCACCACTTTGCCCATCAGCAGGGGCTTGATCAAAGCTGCCCCTTCTCGGTATTCTTTGAGAAGCACCAGAGTAAGGTGTATAAGGGGAGGACGGAGGAGCTTGGAACTTTTCAGGACTGTTGGCTGCCAAAACATATACGAACTGCTTGGTCCATGTGTCTTGAAATGACAGAGACCAGGAAATAGGTGCTACCTCACTTCGATAGGAGAGTCTAAACAACCAAGGCATATGCAAACTGGTGGGGAATCACCAGTAAGGGCCATTGGGAGAAGGACCACCTTGGAAAGGAGTGAATGGCAACTGACACCAGAACAACCGGAAAAGGAGGCTGGCGGATGCTCCTGCTCCTGGTGAGGTATTCGTCTTGGACTATCCCTCCAACTTACGAGGTTTAAGGCTTCCACGAGAGATAGCAGTTGACGAGGCCTCGTCAGAGTTCCTTGTGATGAAGGCAATGAGTGGGAGACAATCCTAGCTCGATCTTTGAATGGGATGAGCGGCAACAAGTCCCTGGTTATGAGAAGCGCCCACCACAGGACCTGAACGCCCTAATCGGGAGCGATCCTCACAGCAAATTAGCTGGAGGGCCTCCTCAAAGGGGTGGATCTGAGGTAGCAGCTCTTACTCCGACAAAGGGAAAGAAAAGAAAGCGCCTGACTGCTGCGAACACTCATGTAGCGTCTTCAGGTAGTGGGCATACTCGAAGGTAGAAGAGCAAAAGGCTCCCTATGGTGTCAGAACCAGGAGGTAGCCCTTCCTTGTTTGATCTTTTAAGAATTCTTCTAGTAACCCCCTTTGTGCTTTCTAAACCGTCTTTTGCTTTTCCTAAAATGTTTCCTTTTTCTTCAAAAACCGAGGCAGACGACTCAAAGAGCTCTAAGCCTATTGACATTGCTTCTAATAGAGAGGGAACTCCGAATCTTAGGGAGGATCCCTTGAGTCTAGGGTCAGCTCCTGAGTCAGAGGTGGCTAGAATGGAGACTGAGGAGGAAGAAAGCCCCAAAGCAACTGCTCCAGATAGGGGCTCAGATGTCGATGTGGTGAGTCGACTAGTGGAGGGAAAAGAGAAGGGGCAATTCCTGAACTTGGTAATGCTGAGGTGATAGTTCAGGAGAGTGAAGAGCAAAGGGAACAGGTTCCTCTCCAGTCTGTTGAGACAGAAGTGGAGGTCCCCATAAGAGAGGGTCAATACAGCGAGGTCGGCCTCGAAGAGTCTGTGCAGATTGAGATCGGGGATGTCTATGAGCCTGTCGGGCAAGAAGCTCTAGGAATTTCCCTCATTTTAGAGGAACCATTGTCTTAGATGGCTATCACTTCAATAAGCCCGGTTCTTGAGGTCGAGGTGTCTGCCACAGTGGTGGCCTCAGCAGCACCGTCTAAGCCTGTTTTTTGTGGTGTTTCCAGCCTGATTGAAGGCATGCTTAGAGCAGGCCTCCAGGGCTTGAGGGAGGTGCCTTTCAATGAGCTAGGAGAAGGTTTGGCCGGGTTGAGGGAGTTTGATGGGACTACTACGATCGGGGTGGCACCAAAAGTGCTTTCTCATTTTGATACAACTCTAAACGAGTTGGGGAACTGGCAGTTGGGAGTGCTGCATCGCGAGGAAGAAACCGGAAGGGTAGCCTCCTTGGAAGAATTAATCTTGCACAATCGCGAGAAGATAGATGCTTGTATTGAGAAGAAGGCTCTGATAGCTGGCCGCCAACAGGACCTCAAGAAGGAGGCGCAAGGAAGTTTTAGGAGAATGATTGAAGTTCGGGAGACAATGCGAATACTGAAGGAAGAATTTTCGAGCCATGAGATGGAGATGGCTCAAAGGAAGGCAATGGAGGCCTCTTTGGTCCCAGATTTGTCCGAACTCGATGGCACAATTGAGTCGGAAACTGTGGTGATGACAGAACTGACTCAAACAGTGGCGAAGCTGAAGGCAGGTGTTCAAGGAACTAAGAAGTTGCCTGAAGCACGTAGCACTGAGATCAATAAGATGATTGATCATTTCTGAGCATGTCATTTTTCCCCCTTTTCTTTAGTACTTGTAAAATTTTTTACTGATAAATAAAGTGCTTCTCTTTCTGATTGACTTTACTGGACGGTTTCATTCTCTCATTACTTTTACTATGCTTCATGTGATTCTTTGGAATTCCTCTCGATACTTCCATTGTCCTAAGAGACTAATACCCTAAACCTTGTTTTGCCCCATGGCGGGCTGCCGCGGCTTGGATAACTTCGAAATAGCAAGTCGTTGCTTTTTCTCCTTTCAATGTCTGATTGGCCAAAGGTTTATAGTTCATTTTCCTCATGATTTGGTGAGCCTAATTGCTATAGATAGTCCAGTTGGGAGGGGCTTCGGCCTCCATTAGTGGTGCGTTTACTTCAAGCTCATCATAGCTTTCAGTCTTTGGCGTGAACTCTTTGAGATGCTTTGAAGCGATACGCATGACCACCAATTGGCTCTGGAGGCCGCAGACTTCTGTTCTCAAGTTTGTTAGAGGATCATGCCCTTGAGGGGAAGGAAGTCCCCTCAGAATATTACTTTGCCTGCATCTGCATAGTGAGTTTTGGCCACAGGGAATGGTCTTTTGTCAACATAGACCGTATGTTGTCTCTTGTCTCGACTATACTTGAAACATTGGTGCAATGTTGATAATGCCACCCCTTGATCATGGAAGCATGGCCGACCGAGGAGAATATTGTAAGAAGTGTCAATGTCGATTACATGAAACTGAGCGTAATCATTGAACTCACCGATCTTAAGATGAAGACGTATCGTGCCACTGGTTTCTCTCTTGATTAGTTAAACCCTTGAACTATGATGTGGGTTAGGGTAAGGTCTTCAGACCCCAACCCTAATAGAGTAGGGATCCTTCTTATAATGAGGTTGACTGTCGAACCTCCATCTAACATGATTCGACTGATGGGGCATGCATGTAATTCGCCAGCAACAAAGAGAGGGCTATTGTGAAACTTTTCCCCTAGCTGCAGATCGTCCTCAAAAAAGGTGATTGGCATACATCCTTGTAGAATTGTCGGGTCTACCTCAATAGGTTCTACTTCAGTCTCGTACACTTTTGGGTTCGAGAGAGCCTGAACCAAAGCCATCCAGTAATCCTTTGAAAGCATGAGGGCGTCGTAGACACTTAGAAGGGCTGAAAGCTTCCGTAGATGCCCTATCACATCATATTTGAGCTTCTCTTGATCAAGGCCTTGTGCTCTCAGTCCTACCACTGGTTTGGTGGGTATATTGGGTTGAGGAGCAGGTTTGAGTAAGGAGGGTTTATTTTGGCAGGCTGACTGACTTAGTTGCACAACGGGCTTGGTTTAAGTGATGGAAGTTTGAGGCTTTAGGAGAGACTGAGTGCATGGGGTCAAAGGAGTCTTAGAAAATTGGAGAATAAGTGTATTGGGATTAGGAAGGAGCTTAGGGAGCTGTAGGATAATCAGACTCGTCTTTGGATTAGGGGCAGTGGTGGACTGGGGAAGTTCAAAGTGCTCGACTTTTGCGGTGGAGGCTGTAGCGTCCTCCTTGATCTGAGATTTACCTGCCTCATGGTGGGTATTGCTCCTAAAATTTGCTCCATGCGGCAAGCCCCTTGAGAATAGAAGCTTTTCCCTCTTGATTGTCTCAATCTCTACTCGAAGTTAGGCTCAAGGGGCCACTGGGGCTTCTTTGGCTCTGAGTTCTTATGCTTTTTTGATGAAGGTGGATCTGCCTTGGCTTTAGCTGCCAAGGCATCAACAATTATTAAGAATCCTACTACCTGTGCCAGGGCCTTTCTCAATCGCTTCCACTGCGTCTTGCTTATATTGATTTCTTCGAATTCCCGATCTAGAGCCTCGAAGTCTGAGCACTTCAAGGTTGTATCTGCAAAAGACACAAGAGAATAAGATGCAGGAAAAGAAAGTGGAGAAGGGTTGGAAAGTGGGGTACTGTTAAGGTTGTTCCCCTCATCAGACCTATCTGGGAAGTGTTTTACGTCATCACCAGGATTTGACGAGTGCAGGGGATCTCTTAAGTCTTTCCCTTGCTCAGACCATTGGGGAATTCTTTTAACGTCGTCACCCTCATCGGACGATTGCTGAGTGCAAGATGAGATGGGGGCATCTTCTTGACAGGACGAAGAAGGAAAAAGGATCATGTTAGGGATGAAGTCCAGCAATGTTGGAAATGGAGGAAGGGGCCTGAGAAATTCCTACTCGACTGTGGGTTGAGCGGTCTTATTTCGTAGGTGAGTAGCCCTTGGTGCCCGTCTCTTTTTGGTTTTATGACGTAATGTGTGATTCATATCACTAAGCTGGCGAACAGCCTTAGCTTGACAAACTGCTTCTCGCTTCAAAGACTTGAGTCTGCTTCGGCCATGGTAGATCATCCATGGCTGGGAGATTGAGGGTTCCGCAGGATCTAAGTCATTGATGGGAAGGTCCTGCCTTGTGAGATCTTCTTACCCCGATGAGGGAATGATTTGAGGATCACTTATGGGATGATTATAGAATTCTTGATACTCCCACATCTTCTTTGCGAATATGTCAAGGAAAGCTGTGCATTTTGACAAGTAATGACCTCTTATCTGATGGTATGGACACCAACAAACTTCAATCCCCTTAATAAGGCGAAGGGGTTGCCTTGCCTGCTTTGGTGTGATTACAACTTCCTGTAGCATTATAATGAAGAAGGTGTAGAGAATTTCAGGCACTTCAAACTCCTCTTGGATGGTTAGAACATGGGAGGCCTCAGCTGCCCCGAAGGCCTTCTTTAGGTCTTCGAGCTTTATCTGACCCTTCTGAATCAGGGCCTCAATGATGTTCTTCAGCGAGTAGCAATCATCCGTAGGATGATTAATCCTCCGATGGTAAGCACAATAATTCACCTGATCGTTGAGGCCAGATTGCTCGAGGAACTTGATTTTAAGAAGCCGGATCATATTCTGCTCCAACAATAACTGGAACAACGCAGGGACCCATTCCTTCTCGAAGGGATAGACCTTATTCCTACGCCTGGAGAGATAATCCTTCTGATCAAAGTTGGCTAGTGGAGGTACCCTATTGTACGAAGGTTGTTGCTTGCCAGCTTGGGGTGTTACTATTACTGTGGTTACCCCTTTAGATATGCCCAAGGTTTAGGGGGAAGCCTTCTTTGAATCAGTGACCATGACGGTTGCACTGATCACCCCTTTCTGTTGGCTGCCCCGTGTGTTATTCCGAGAGCTACCATTGCCCCGGTTATTTGCTGAACTTGTAGATGGTTTCCGTGTCCCACCATGATCGCTTGACAAACTTTCTATGCAGACTGATTTGGAGATCAACTCTGACATGGAGGTCGGATTGGAGGCCGCAACATGTAGAGCGATCTCAGGTCACATATTTCGCATGCAAGTTTGGATTGCTTCCTTCTCAGGCATAGGAATAGGATGGCAGGAAGATCGATGGTTTGAACCTCTCTTTCGACCTCATAGAAGCCTTGATAGAATAGTTTCTCCATCTCCTCTCATGTACGCACCAATTTTGGCAGAAGTCGGGCATACCATTGAAATGTCGGGCATCAAGGGTCTCGACGAACTGGTGGAGAAGAAGTCTTGCGTCAACTGACGTTTCCTGACATGCTGCCTGGAAGTGGGCGATATGCTGGTTTAGGGAGGTGGTTCCACTGAATAGAGGAAAATTCCCTTGCTTATAGTTTGAGGGGAACTGGACTAGATCAAAATAAGAGGGGTATGGTATTTGATAAGGCGTCGTCCCTAGTATGCCAAGAATTTTCCTGTTCTTTAAGCTATGGGTGACCATAGTGTAAACATCAGACTGAGAGACCGGATGAGGGACAGAATTGTCCTCTGAGGTAGATGTAGGAGGCTGCATTGGAGGTATACCATAAGAGTGATCAAAATGACCTCATGGCTAGCCGACTAGCGTGCAGCATCAATACGGTCTATCTTCTCCATCAAAGCGCCCACCATATCCTCAAACTTGTCCATGCGATCTTCCTGCGCATCACTGGGCTCGCTTATAACCATTACGCTGAGTGTTTCTCTAGGGAGGTCAATGTTAGTGGCAGCTGAAGGCTTGCGAGTTTGACGGGTCATACCTGGTAGGTCAGTCAGTAAGCGTTCAGCATGCCCTGATTGAACTTGACTTTTATACATAGATCGCATTTGGATTGGTTCTCAAAAGTCTTGAGACTATGGCTGGGGAGCCAGTTCACGACGGTCTTGGGACCGTGGTTGTTAAGTGGTTGGGTCTTCTTCTACGATAGTAACTATAGCACACAGCTCATAGAGCTCTTCTTCAGGCTTCATCGTTTAAAGGGGGTAGAATGGACTTAGGTGAAGAGGGTCATCGAAATCGACTGCTTTGACTGCCTTGGTGACCTCCCTAGTCAAAATTTACAGGCCTCTATCGTGTTTACCCTTGAGGTTTTGATGGATATCTTGCCAAAGCTGCAATCTAGGTCGCGTTTGGTTAACTCTTCTTCAACAGGAGAGAGTTGTATCCATCAGGCGTGGCAAAGGATGAGGGCCAGAAACAGGGGTCATCTTGGGCCGGGGAGGATGAAGGACTCGATCTTCTGTGAGGTCCATGCCCCAAGCTCTCTTATGAGCCCCAGAGACATCACCAAAGTGTTAGGGCTGTTTCAAGATGGTACTCTTGGGGAAAACCTTCGAGTACCAAGGCTGAAGGTGCTTACTCGATGAAAAAGGAGCGAGCAGGAACAGGGTTGACTCATGAGGAGGCTCGAGTTGAGGACGAGGGAAGGCCTGAGATGGCGACATGTGTGTGCCCCTTGAAGAAGGATCGTCAGGCACCTAGGGGTCCACCCGTGCTCGTGCAGGTGAGCTAGTCTTAAGAGGCTGAGAACTACAAGCAGGTGTCTTTAGGAGAACAGGTGCAGACCTGCCCCTTACAAGGTGCGCTTGTGTGTGCATGGGAGGAGGACGTCGAGGTCGTCTCCTGTGTAATCAGGTTAGCGTAATAATGGCATTGCCTCGAGTTACACATGAGTGGTGTGTGGAGGATCTGGCCTTGGAAGGCTAGATCCTGGATACGGACTTGAGGTAACAGAAGGGTTGCCTTGAAGTGCGACTCGTGTGGGTGACCCACGAGCCTTGTGGTGTGTGTAAGGGGTGGATACCATGGGGTTTCCACCTCTTTGTGTTGAGGCTCTTGGGATAGAGACCTCTGATGTAGGAATGTGGGGGCTAGCCTTATGGCGACCCACAGAAGCAATGGCAACTCGCTAGGCTTTTGCATAAAGGGACTGGGTAGCCTTCCAGTGTACCTCAGAAACATGACCAGTAAGTGACTCGCTACTGGCTGGGTGCATGCTATGTGGGACAACATAACTGCCGCCCATGCGAGGTGCCCTGGTGGAATTTCCTTCAGAGCGAAGAGATGGGGAGTGAGGGACCTTTAAGTCCCTCCTCACAACAGTCCAGGTTAAGACTTGGGAGCTAGACAAGGGGTCTTTGCTCAAGAGGATGGTCGGGAACGAAGTCGAAGGAACTTGTTCTAAAGGGACATTCTCGAATAAGGGGATAAGAATATCCTCGATCCAGATGAATGGGTTATAGAATCCAGCAGCCATAAGTGAATGTGAAAAGATGATCAAAGCAGATACAGAAGAAACTAGCCAAACAAGAACGATCCGACTAAGGGGGTAGTAAGTCCCTAGTGGAGTCGTCAAGCTAGTTAGGTGCCTCGATCTCACCCTCCCGATCCCTGGGGGATTGGGCGGCTCACGTCTCGGGTTTCGAGGAAGACCCGAGACATTCGTGGGATCGCTCTCTCGAAAACCTCGTTCAAAAATGGGGGCACATGTTACCAACCGGTGAGAGAGGAATTTTAAAAGGTGGGTTCGGGACTTACTCGGGATGACTCGCGTGGGTGCCCTCTTAGATCACGAAGAAAGCCCCCCAGTAATGAAACTGATTCGGAATCGCCTCCCTTGGCTCGTATTCTTCTTATTTTCTGCTTTCTACAATCACACACATATATGGCAAAGGTTATGAGACAGGTGGGTCAGACCTCACCTTTTTCCTCTTTGATGAGAGTACACAAGCATGCTCATTCAAGAAAAAGAAAGAAAGACTAGGGGAGAGAATAATTCAACCAAGCAAGAAGGTCAGGGTAGGGACTAGACTGGTGGATAATTGACATAACATAGTGGTGAAACGGGCTCGGTAACTGAGACCGGCTCACGAGATCGCTACTAGATGTTATTATCGATATCGACTAGCTAGGCATGATGGTCGGTCTGTCGTAGCAGTAAAGCGGGCCAAGCGAACTTGGCACGACAACATTACAGCTAGACAATAGGATTTCCATGAGATGCTAACCTCAATCCCCCTTGGTCGAACGAGAGAGCAGCAAAGGAATGGTTATAGAGAGGAAGGGGATAGATAGAAGGAGAGAGAAGAAGGAAGAGGAGATGCAGTCGACACTAGACATCGCCAACTATTTCAAGAGATAAGAGAGAGAGGAAGTAGTCGATGCTAAGCTTCACCAACTGTGTCAGATGAGAAGAGAGGAAGGGAGTCGACTGACGCTTAGTGTCACCAACTGACAGAAGAAGAGAGGGAAAACCAGTTGGGCTTAGACCTTGCCGACTGATAGAAGAAGAGAGAGGAGACCGACCGACTCTAGGTCTCATCGACTGGTAGAAGGAGAGAGAGGAGACTAACTGGCGCTAGGTCTCGCTAACTGATAGATGAAAAGAGGGGGGACCAACTGGCGTTAGGTCTCACCGACTAATCGATGAAGAGAGAGGGGACCACCAGGCGCTAGGTCACACCAGTTGACAGATGAAGAGAGAGGGGGCCAACCGGCACTAGGTCTCGTCGACTGATAGATGAAGAGAAAGGAGACCAATTGGCACTAGGTCTCGCCAGTTGATAGACGAAGAGAGAGAAAGCCAACCGGTGCTAGGTCTCATCAGTTGACAAAAGAAGAGAGAGAAAGCCAATCAGTGTTAGGTCTCGACGACTGATAGACGAAGAGAGAGGAGACCAACCGGCGCTAAGTCTCGCCAGTTGACAGAAGAAGAGAGTGAAAGAGAGAGAGAAGAGAGAGAAAGAGAGAGGGGAGGAGAGGGAAAGTTACCTACTAGAAAGGTATCAGCCCTTTTCTTCTCTCTCCTCTCTCTCTCTCTCTCCAAGACGTACTCACAGGCTCAAGCAAGAAATCAAAATTTTTATTTAATCTTCAAAGAATCCACTCAAGACCGAGAGGTGGTGGGGGGTTTGCGTGCTGTCCTTTTATAATGAAGCAGTGCCTGTTCATATAGAGTTGTGCCCAAACATGGGTGGATTGATCAAAATTAAACCTAAATGTTGAAAATAAAGATTTAATTGAATTAAAAAAATTTCTAAAATGGGTGCAAAAAGATTGTTTTACCCCTACCTAATAATGTGTGGAATTTTAGAACAATCCTTGTGGCTGCTCGAGAACTTGCGTGATCTTCCATGGCTGACCCGAGGTTATTCTGATGCCCATTTGATCGAAAGATTATTGCTTTCTTGTAAGGATCGACATAGCAATTGTTTTGATAGCAACTTCGAGCCATGAATCATATTTTTGAGTCATGATCACGAGACTTGAAATTTGTTTGAATCTTGTAAACCTCGGATCGATAATGCGGTATTCCCTTAATGTTTTTCTGTGATTTCTTCGTCGTAGTGCACTACGCATGTCATCACGATCGTGTGGCAACAATCAGAATGAGATTTGGAGACCGATCCAAGATTTCGCAACGTTTGAGTTTTGGCCAGAATCTAGAATTCAGTAGTCAGAATTTCAGTAACTTCGTCGGCTTCATGCAGAAAATTTGACCGTCCATTACATGCGTGGTTTGGTCCAATGGTTTCCCCAAACCTTACTCACACAATGGAATTAGTTTTGCGTCGATCTATTTTACGGGCATCATGATTTGGTTCATCGAGCTAGAAGTGTCGCTACTGAAGTTTCTGCAATTTCTTCATGAATCGGCAACTTCTCTCTAGCTTTTCTCCGTGCTCGGATATTGTCCCGAGGCGTGCCATATATCGAGTTGTTCGTCTTGATGAGACGAATACGCTCACCAAATTTGGGAGTGATCCGATTTGGAATGAGTGAGTTACGGGCCATGAAAATGACTGCCCGTGAATGTAAAAACAGCCACCTTTAATGGTGTTTTGGTTCAGTGAGGCCATATGGGAATGGTGTGCGACCTCTCTTGTTTCAATGTTTTACTCATATCTTTGTTATGGAGTGTCTGATCAAGCCGAAGCTTGGCCCATAGGGGTTTTCAACCGTGCCGAATCCAATGACAGTGGGCCCATAGTAATTTGAGATACCAAAAATGTAGCTCCAGTTGTAGGGTCCGTTTCAGGGCGCTAGAGGCCAATTTTGTGAAAATTGTTTCTTTGTGTTGGCTGCCTTAGATATGTCTGATCGTGACAAAACTTGGCAGGTGGTCTTTTGAGTGCTAATGACGATCTTGAGCAATTCTGGCGCCATTTTAAGACTGTCAAGACTTTTCCACTGTTTTGTAGGCTTTATTGACCTGCTTCCTACCAGGGACCAAGGTGATGAAAAATATGTTCAAACATAATGCATCCATGAATGTTGTAAAAATGTTGAAATGGATTAGATGATATAGAGGAAAATGTGAAGAATGAATGGGTTAACATGAGGTTGAAGTTTCAGTTTGTGCATCTCAATGCCATGACTGTGTCCAGCACATGTTTGATCATTTTATTTATGGAAACTCATGAAATTTCTCATGTGAGACTTCTTTATCACAAATAAGGTTCCAAGCCCAAAGTGTAGCTTGGCTAGGAAATATTAAGTGTTCTTTAAAAGTATATTAACTTGAGAATGTGAACTTCCAAAATTGTGAATGTTTTTTCATCTATATGTTCGATGACCAAATGGCATCCAAATAGGACAAAATGAGTCCCAAATGAAAGACATGTGTGTATATTCCAAGTTCAATTTTTTTCATTATGATAATATTTTTCATGGATAAAAAGATATTGCCCTAATTGTCAAGGCATGACACTACTCACAGTCGTTGCTATTTCTAGCAACTGTGGCCCTCTTTGGACAATGCTTTTGACCTAGCTAATGGTATCCAAAAACCTTGAAATTTTGACCATTGAAAAGGTTTATGAATGTACTTAAATTTGAATGTTTTGAGATGTTTGAAACTCACCACGGATTTTGAGCTATGACCCAAAATCCGCAAACACGTCACTGCTCACTGTTATAGGGAAATTTCCAGCAAATAAGGCTCACGTTGTACTGAGCTATTGACCCATCAAACGGCACCCAAATTTCTTCATCAATGTGTTTGTAAAGAAATGTGTATTAGCTCAAGGTTTCATGTTTGAGGCAGCCTTAAACTCCCCCTACATCGGGAACTACGCCCTCGCTAAGAGGGCATGTCACTATTACTTGTCACTGCATCATTGTGTGACATTGCGACTCTAAGTTATCTTGATATATGATAAATGTGAATGCCATATGATAAATTCCATGAGAATGCTAGAAAGATATGTGAATGATGCCATGTAAATTGCACTTTGTGAGAAAAAGGGGCCACGAGCACAATAATGATGAAATGAATTAACAATGAATGCCAAATGCTACTGAGAAAGCTTATGTGTAAATGCCCCGTGATAGCTTATGAAATGCATGTCTTTTTATAACTGCTATGACGTTATGATGAAATATGATTCATCTGTTATGAGACAATGAATGGCCACTGCTTATATCTTCATTGACCACTACGTGGTGGGATACTCATCGGTAGTAGATACTGTTATGATGATGTGATGAATGGCCACTGTTTATATTGATATTGACCACTATGCGGTGGGAAACTCATCGGTAGTGGATATTGTGTTGTTAAATTAATGAGAGTGTTGACCACTACGCATTGGGACCCGAGCACTTTGATAGCGGATATTAGACTCATTTATGGGAACATTGGCTTCTACATGGTGGGACTCGAGGCCATTGGTAGCGAGAGCTAGGTTCACCAAGACATTGATGAGAATATTGGCCACTACGCGGTGGGACACTCACTGGTAGTGGATGCTACTATGATATTGCATGCTACACGATGGGACACTCATCGATAGTAAGGAAAGAGCTGTGGGCATATCCCCTAACCTGCATAATGATAGGAATGGGTTAAGGGAGAGGATTAAGGGTCACACCCTAGATTTATGAAATGATATGTGATTGATGCCTTGCAAGGTAAGGGCCTTTCGAAACCCCAATGGGAATTAGGGACTGTGTGAGTGTGTTGAGGGTATTACAAAGTGGAAACCCAACTTATCATTATCCTCCCTCCTGTGTGATGGTAGAGGTCTTTAACACTGGGATTGGTTTAGCCTAATGGATAGGGCCTCTACTATGGGATTAGGTGATTCAGGGACTGCGTGGGTAATGATTGAATTTCTTTATAAGGAATGTTTACCATTATAATGATGGAATGATTTATGATTTCATTAATTGAAGGCTCTGATAACACTGGTTTAGTGATGACTGTTGTTTAAATCAAATGTTGATATTCGATGTCTTGACTTGATATGCATTTATGCTAAGTTTTGATTTTACATTGATAAATTGTACTATTGACACCACAGATGTATAACACTAGACTTGCTTATTGGGCTGTATAGCTCATCGCATTATTTATCCTCTATTTATAGATTGATAGTGGCAGGTACAGGGCTGGAAGTTCATGTTTGGCGACTGGAAGACAAAGCTAGTGTTTTGCAGAAGGTTCTTAGACCTTGTTTATGTCTGGGCTGTTTGGCCTTGGTTTTGTTTTGTTCTTGGTGGATATGTGTAATATTGGGCCTAGATGCCCCGAACGGAATGTAATATTTTTTAATATTTTTATATTATAAATTTTAGTGTGCGAAGTTTTTCCTTACTCTTCTGCTAGTTAAACTTGTCGTTGTAGCTCTCTTCCATGGTTTGCTAGATTTTCGAATATAAAGGCGTTGATTCCACTCCTACCTGAGTGACAAATGTTACATGGAATCATGAACCCAAGCTCGATCGCTCGTCGCCGCGTAAGGTACGGTGGTCAGGGGTAGGGTAGGGACACACCTAGAGTTTTCCCGACCAAAATTTGTAGCAGGCAGACCTTCAGGAACTTTTCTGGTGAGCTTCAGCAGGTTGTGGGCCTTTGTAGCATGCTTGCGGGTGATTTCGAAAGGTGTCAAGGCTCTCTTGAGCAGGGAATAGGGGCTTCTCTGGGACTCACCAACACCTTTCCAGTGAAGCTGCTAGAATCGCAGTGGTGGTTTACCAGAGCTTATGTGCTTTTTCGATAGTCCCGTGGCTGAGGGGGAGATTGCAGAGAAATCAAGGGAGCTGACGATCTTCTGGCTATCGAAAGAAGAAGAAGAAGGAACAGCAGTGTGCTCACCGGAAACTCAGTGGAATTCCGGTGAGTTGGTGGCGAGCTGCTGAAGTGCAGAAATAGGGAGAAGGGAAATCCGCAGGGTCACAGGGAAGCTTTCTAAAGATTCCAGTGGTTTTATTTTATTTTACCGGCTATTGAAAAAAGAAAAGAATAGGGTCAGGGGGAGTTCCCAGTGGACGGAATGAATTTTCAGTGAAACCCAAAGTGTTGCGTGAAAAGTCGTTAGAAGGTGGACCATCGGTGAGGAGTGATGGTTGGGGAAATCGAAGAGGCGTGGGAGTTAATGCCTCTCAAGAATTGGAAACAGTGGAAACCGGGGCCCTGTGAGGGCATGAGCCACATTAAGTCGCATGCAGTGCTGCCTTCGCATGTCTCTAGGCTGCGTACGATGATAGCCACGCTCGAGAGCATGCCGCTCGCAGCGATAGTATCGTGTGTTGCTGACTTGCCTTTGGTAATGGTAGCACGAGGCAGTGAGCTCACCTGCGGGATATGTCAGGGAAGTACTTCTTTAAGTGCTTAATGTTTCTCACCTTCATTTCTTTCTTTTTACCGCGCGCTGCATTAGGGATATGTTAGGGATAGTACTTATTTAAGTACCGCCCATTGATAGGGGGCATCTCCTCTCCTCCATCCGAGTTTCCAGTATATAGGCCTCATTTGGTGTGACCTTTTTAACTATGAATGGACCTTCCCACTTGGGTTTGAACCTTCCTTTGCAGCGCCCATGCATGACAACCGGTCTTTTGACTGCTAAGACTAGATCTCCACAAGTGAATGAGCGAACCTTGACAGATTAGTCAAAGGCTCTCTTCATTCTCCCTTGATTGAGCTCGAGGTTCTGCTGGGCTGGTTAGGTGCCTCAATCTCGCCCTCCAGATCCTGGATGATCAGGTGGCACGTGCCTCGAGTTTCGAGGGAAGACCCGGGACGTTTTTGAGATCACTCTCTCAGGAACCTCGTTCGAGAACGGGGGCAAGTGTTACCAACCGGTGAGAGAGGAATTTAAAGGTGGGTTCGGGACTTACTCAGGCTAGCTTGTGTGACCGCCCTCTTAAATCACGAAGAAAGCCCCCTAATAGTGAAACTGGTTTGGAATCACCTCCCTTGGCTCATATTCTTCTTATTTTCTACAATCACACACTTATATGGCAAAGGTTATAATACAGGTGGGTTAGACATCACCCCTTTCCTCTTTGATGAACGTACACAAGCAGGCACATTCAAAAAGAAGAAGAGAAGAAAGACAGGGGAGAGAAGAGTTTGATTGAGCGAGAGGATCAAGCTGGCGAGTAATTGGCCTGACTTGGTAGCAAAACGGGCTCGATACTAAGACCGGCTCACAGGATCACTATTAGATGTCATTACCAATATCGACTAGCTAAGCACGATGGTCAGTCTGTCGTGGCAATAAAGCGGGCCAATTAATCTTGGCTTAATAACATTATGGCTAGACAACAAGACTTCCATGAGAGGCTAACCTCAATGCCTCTTAGTCGAACGAAAGAATAGCAGAGTGGTGATTATGGGGGAAAGAATGAGAAGAGAGAAGGAGGGAACAGACATAAGAAGGGAAAAGAGACGAGAGGAAAAGAGAGAGGGAAGGAATATGCAGTCGACGCTAGACATTGCCGCCTATTTCAGAAGGGAAGAGAGAAAGCAGTCGGCGTTAGGCCTTGCTAACTGTGAGAAGATGAGAGAGAGAGGAAGTAGTCGGCACTAGGCTTCGCCGTCTATGTTAAATGAGAATAGAGGAAGAGAACCAACCGGCACTAGGCTTGCACTGGTTGCGACGGGAAAGAAGCAAGGGAGAGAGATCGAGTCGGTAATAGGCTTCGCCGACTGCAATAGAAGAGAGAAAAATTCAACCGGTGCTATCCTTTACCGATTATGACAAGAGAGGAGAGAGAAATCCAATCGGCACTGGGATAAAAGGAGAGGAGGACCAAGCCCACCCGATATTGGGAATGAAAGAAGAAGATGAGGGAGAAAACCCTACTCGATGCTGGAAATAAAAAAGAGGAGAGAGGAAACCCCACTTGATGTTGAGAATGAACGAGAGGACAGAGAGAGGAGAACCAATCAACACTAAGCATTCGTCAAATGTAATGGGAGAGAGAGATAAAGATGAGAAGAAGAGAGAGATAACGATGAGAAGAAGAGAGAGAAAGATGAGAAGAAGAGAGAAAGAAAGAAAGATGAGAAGAAGAGAGAGAAAGAGATAGAGACGAAAAGAACAGAGAGAAAGATGAGAAGAAGAGAGAGAAAGAGAGAAAGATGAGAAGAATGAGATAAAGAGAAAAAGAAGGGAGGAGAGAGAAAGTTACCTGCCTAAAGGGTACATATCCCTTTCTTCTCTCTCCTCTCTCCTCTCTCTCTCTCCAAGACGTACTCATAGGCTCAAGCAAGAATGGAAATTTCTATTGAATGATCAAAGAATGAACCGAGGGTCCTTTACAATTTAAGTTTAGATGTTTATATAGAATTGGGTCAAAACATGGATGGACACTCAAAAAATACCTAAAATTGAACATAATTACAGTTTAATTGAATTTAAAGAAATTCTAAAAATATGTACAAAAAGATTGTTTTGCCCTTGCCTAACAATGTGTAAAATTCCAAAACAGTCCCTATTGCTGCCCGAGAACTTACGTGATCTTCTGTGGCAGATCCAGGGTTGTTCTGATGCCTATTTTATTGAAAGATTATTGTTTTCTTGTAGAGCTCGGCATGGCAATCGTTTTGATACCAACTTCGAGCCATGGATTGTGTTTTTAAGCCACGATCACGAGACTTGAATCTTGGATGAATCTTGAAAACTTTGGATGGATTGTGTGCTCATTCCTTGATGTTTCTTTGTGACTTCTTCATTGAATCGCACTAACCATGCCGTCACGATCATGTTTCAAGAAACGTAGCTCTATTTTTTGTCCGAATGAAGATTTTGTCGTCTTGAATTTTTTGCCGGAAGCTTGAAATCCAGTGGCTGGAATTTTCAAAATATTTGATGCCTTCATGTTTGAAATCCAACCTTTCATCGTACGCAATGTTTAGACCAAAGATAGCCTCTGACCGCACGCACATAATGCAATTTGTTTCGTGTCGATCGGGTGTGCGAGCATCATGATCTGGCTGCTCGAACGAGGCGTGCTACTTCTGATATTTATGCAACTTCTTTTAGGGATCAGTGACTTTCATTTAGTTTTTCTCTTTGCTTGAGCGTTGTCACGGGACGTATCGCATATCGAATTGCTCATCTTGATGAGAAGAATTCGCTCACCAAATTTATGAGCATTGCGACTTGGAATGAGTGAGTTATAGGCCCCGAAAGTAACTGCCCGTGACTGTAAAAAAGCCACCTTTAATGGTGTTTTGATTGAGTGAGGCCACACGGGAATAGCGTGTGGCTTACCCCTTATCGGTATTTTACCCATAACTTTGTCTTGAAGTGCTCAATTAAGCTGAAAGTTGAGCCATAGGGGTTTCTGACCGTTCCAGATCTAATGGCAGTGGTCCCATGGCTGTTTGACATATCAAAATTATGGCTCTAGTTACAGGGTCCATTTCAGGGTGCTAGAGACCGATTTTGCTGAAATTGTTTCTTTGTGTTCACTACCTTAGACATGTCTGATCACCATGAAACTTTCCAGGTAATCTTTTGGAGTGCTAACAAAGATCCTAACCAATTCTGAGGCCATTCTAAGATTTTTGGGAATTTCCACTGTTTTGTAAGTTTTATTACCTACTTCCTATCAAGGACCACGGTGCTAAAAAATATGTTCAAATAGCTTGTCATGCCGAATGTAGCGCTTCAAGAGAGGCGAGAAGGACAATCATTCGAAAAGTTTCCTTCGGCTTTTACTTTTTTCCTTCCTAGCCATAGGACCACGTGAACGTTAAAGAGACTCACTTAATTGTGTAACTAGGCTACTCAAACGTAGGGATGCATTGTTCACGGGTCTGTCCGTGGAGACTTTAGGGGGAGAAGAGACTTTTTTTAGCAATCTTTTTTAAGTCGTAACCCTCGTCCAGACTGTTTGTGATTCTGAATCCGAGGATTTTATACAAACCTCGTCAGTCAGAATCAGGCCCGTCTGGCAATTTGAGTGCCATGTTGAAGCGAATTGTTCCCATTTGGTCTGGGTTTATTGGTTTGCTTTGGTAGGCGTTGTTTGCTGCTACACCAAGTTTGCTTTTGACGTTCAGCATACCACTTTGGGTCTCGTCTACCAGGTCCAGTCAAGGGCAATTTTGTTAGCCGGGCGTGAAGGTCTGGCCTGTCGGCTAAGCGAGCTGAAGTCTCTGGCAGGTTCTCCCCTGTGTCCATTTCGTGCCTTTGTAGTGTTTGTTTCTAGAGTGTGTTTGTGACCTCGTGAGAATAATGTTCTTCCTCATGAGACTTGTCTTACTGTTTTAGCGGGTCTTCTGTCTTTCAAGTCCTTTTGCAACTGTCTCAGATCATCAGACTCTTTTTCTTGAAACTCATATTTTTGGATTCCTGGTTTTATGTTTACCAAGGATTTTCTTCTTTTGAGTGAGGGCTGAAGCTGCCTATTGAGACGAGTGCTACATCAACCTGTTTATTGGTTCAAGCGTCCTTTGCAAATTTTCGCTTGAACTTGGGAAGGGACGCCATAGAGACGGTTTTCACCAACTTCTTTTTAGTTGGGGCTCTTTTACCCATGACCTTCGACCATGTCCACCCTTTTTATCCATTTTACTCAAGATGCCTTTTCGGGTTTTCACCATGCCCAGTTTTTATTCACGGAACTCTTTTACTCATGGTTTCATGATCATGCCCGTCGGTCATTGTTACTCATAGCATTCCCTTGTTAAGGTATACACCATGCCTGTTATTTCACCATTTTTTTTGTGAAGACGTGTTTAAGGTCATGCCTTCAGGGCTTGTGCGAAACAGTTTAACGCCATGCGGCCAAGATATGCATTATTGTTTAAGGTCATACAGCTAGACCATGATGGTGATGAATGGCAGTTTGTGGAGGCCATGGAGTGAGTATGGTGGTGGTTTGACTCACTTTTGGGAGATGGCTTGAGGCTACCTATGAAAGATGGATGACGTATGAAATGTGAGTGTACGATGGTGACCCACTAATTTACAACAAGTTTGGATGGCGGGATGGTTCGCCGTTTTTGTGAGCGGGGGTGAGACTCACTGGGGAATGATGTATGGTGATAAATTGAATGGACTCATTGGAGAGGTAATGAAGGTGGCGCGCTCACACTAACAGGTAGGTTAGGGAAGGCGTGCGTGAAAGTACACGTAAAGGCCTGTGCGTGTATGTGAGGGTAAGTTTATGGTCATACCTCCCGGACCTGTGTGAAGTAGTTTATCCTCATACCAGCAAGATGTGCACTATGGTTTAAGGTCATACAGCTGGACCATGGTTATACAGTTTGCAGTTGTACAACTAGGACCGTGTAGTTTAAGGTCGTTCAACCTGACCTCCGCTACAATTTAAGGTCATATAGTTCAGACTATAGTGCTGAGCCTTTTATCGTCATGCAGTTAAGATGTGTATTATTGTTTAAGATCATACAGCTGGACCATGGTTGTATAATTTAAAGTCATACAACTAGGACCGTGCAATGTAAGGTCATGCAACTAGACCTCCGCTGTAGTTTAAGGTCGTATAGTTTGGACCATGGTGTTGAACCTTTTATCATCATGCAGCTAGGACTTGTACTATTGTTTAAGGTCATACACCGTGGTTAAGCAGTTTAAAGTCGTACAACTAGGACCATGTAGTTTAAGGTCGTGCAACTAGACCTCCGTTACAGTTTAAGGTCGTATAGTTTGGACCATGGAGTTTAGGGTCGTGCATCTAGACCATCACTATAGTTTAAGTTCATATAGTTTGGACCATGTAGTTTAGCGTCGTACATCTAAACCATCACTATAGTTTAAGGTCATATAGTTTGGACCATGGAGTTTAGGGGTCGTGCATCTAGACCATCAATATAGTTTAAGGTCATATAGTTTGGATCATGAAGTTTAGGGTCGTGCATCTAGGACTATAGTTTAAGGTCATATAGTTTTGACCATGGAGTTTAGGGGTCGTGCATCTAGACCATCAATATAGTTTAAGGTCATATAGTTTGGATCATGAAGTTTAGGGTCGTGCATCTAGGCCATCACTATAGTTTAAGGTCATATAGTTTTGACCATGGAGTTTAGGGTCATCCATCTAGACCATCACTATAGTTTAAGGTCATACAGATCGAACCATGAAGTTTAGGGTCGTGCATCTAGACCATCACCATAGTTTAAGTTCATATAGTTTGGACCATGGAGTTTAGGGTCGTGCATCTAGACCATTGTGTGGGTCGCCAAGTAGATGGAGCTCCATAGGGAATAAGTTTGTGAACGGTAATCCGACTCACTAGGGATAAAAAGGCTAAGACCATTCACAAACGGAGGGCACAGATCGAAATGGTGACCTGATGAAGGATGACCAACAGAAGTGGACTTCACCAGGGTTTAATGGGGTAAGCTAAATATCTGGGGTGAAAGGTGAGACTGACTTCCTAGGGATGAGATAGCTTAGTGTGAAACAAACCCACTGGGAATTGAAGAGGCAAGAATGACCCTAACTCCACTAGGGATAATGGGCTGCATTATGGTGTGACTCCTACTAGGGGATGAGGGACAGCTCTTGACTCCATTAGGGAGGTCACAGTTTGGGCGCAACGGCCTGGGTGCAAGTCCCTTAGGGATAGTGGTAGGGCATACACTGCTTCAGCCTGGAATCGGTGACAATGGGATGTTTATAATACAGACGGCACCAGGCGCAGCGATCATGGTTTCTTGAGAATGTCCAACCGGCGCTAAGCTCTCACAAAACACAACCGGCACTGGGTAGTTAAAAACTCAGCTGGCGCAGGTCGTGACATTGTTTGAACCAGACCAATGCTTAGGTCGTTCGAAACTCACTCGGCGCTGGTCAACCGGTGATAGGGTTGTTTGAAACACCCAACGCTGGTCAACCGACACTAGGCTGGCTTGAAATTCACCCGACGCTGGGCGATGGGTCAATGAGAATTACCTCGAGCCTTGAGTCAAAGCCCGATCCGGCTCATCGTCGCTTGGCCTTCTTTAGATGCGACTGGAATTCCCAGTTTGTGAGGGGCATTCGAGGGCAGTGTAGTCTATATAAGGGGTTAAAAACCCCATTTTCCCTCATTTTTCACCAAGGGTAAAAAAAACTTAAGCAAAATTTTTCTTTGACAGTGAGGAGAGGGTGATCAGTTGAAGTTCCAGCGAGCAGTAAGACTTCAGCAGAAGTTTTACACTGAAGGTTCTTTGACAGACAACTGGATTCTGGCGGTTTGGAAGGGAAGACCTTCGGCGAGCAGACTTTGCCATGAATTCGGTGAAGTTGCAGAGAAAGCAACGAGGAGAGGAGAGCTTCTCCGGAGATTTTTTCAAGAAATAGAAGAGGTTCTGGTTGCAATTTTTTTCTAGTATAAGAGGTAGGAAACGCAGAAGTTAGCATTTTCACATGTCATGGGAGTTTCCTAGGAAGTTTTAAGGGGTGTCCCGGAGGTTGTGGTAACTTTCTGACACTGTTTGTGGTGTTGTAGAGGCTTTCAAGGAACTTTTAAGGGGTTTACCGAGAACTTAGGGGAAGTTTGAAGGAGTTTTCAGTGAGGTCTAGGGGGAACACCAATACCTAAAGGGATATGCTTCCTGGACTGCCAGGGTATTGGCGTCGTACAGAAACACTCTTGAACGTGCTTCACTATTAGCAGCGGTCCAGTGTTTGGGCAGCTACTATGACTATTGCTCCAATACATTAAAGGTGTTGCTGAAGACATTGAGCCATGTAAGAAATACTTGCCTTCTTGGTCATGGCGAAGCGGGAATCTCTTTACTAGATCTTCACTTTATTGGAGGTCTCCCGATGATCGGGGCTATGTATGACGAGTTCGTACCCCCGAACTCGGTCATCTTTGGTGGTGCTAACTTGGAGGGTGAAGAGCCACCGGCTAGTCTTCAAAAGATCTTTGAGGCCTACCAGTCTATTGTCGGTCGATCTATCAATGACAGGGTCACCTTTACATAATGGGTGAAATTCTTTTGTGGGGATTATCCTGAGGGTGGTTAGGGTACTCCGAAGGGGAAAGGGAAGGTAGCTGCAAAGGAGACGTCTCCCTTATATCAACTTGAGACTGGCGATGATCGTGTCTTGTTGGTTGCCTATCTGGCCTTATTCTTGTGCAAATTCATGCTCCCTGGCTGGGAGGACGCCATTCATCCAAAGGTACTATATGTGGCATGCAACATGGCCAACGGGCGTGAGTATGCCCTTGCCTAGCCAGTCCTATGCAATATATACCATAGCTTGAGAGCCATCTCCCGTGGAAAGTCCTACAACAGCAAGGAGGAAGGGAATGGCATCGTAGGAGGAGACGCTTTTCCAGGGGATTTTAAAACCCTATTCCCTGTGCATTACGTGTACAGGTGGCTAGGGCCTATATTTCCCAGACACCTACATCAAGCATCAATGCTCAAGAAATATACTGTGGCCCTTCTTGATGAGGATCATGAACCAGAGGGCTATCTTCTAGACCTCAGGGAAAGCTCGGGGTCTATTTGGAAATGATTCATTGAACATGATACGAGTCCCCTTTCCGGTCGTAAGCTTCACCGACCATGCTTTTATTGATGAGTTGAGGAAGGAACTGGATGGTGCCCCAACAATTTTTAAGGAACTCATGTTCACGCTGAGAATTAGAGGGGGAGTCTTACCTTATCGGACTCCACACAGTGCTCGGTTAGAGGGATATTTCCCCCACCACTTCGCCCGTCAACACGGGCTTGATCAAGGCTGCCCCTTCTCGGTGTTTTTCGAAAAGCTCTAGAGTAAGGTGAATAAGGGGAAGGCATAAGAGTTTAGAACTTTCTAAGAGTGCTGGCTGCCGAAGCATATACAGAATGCTTTGTCTATGTGTCTTGAGATGATAGAGACCAGCAAATATGTGCTACCTCACTTCGGTAGGAGAGTTCGAAAGACAAAGTCATATGTGAACTGGTGGAGAATCACCAGTAAGGGCTATTGGGATAGAATCACCGTTGAAAAGGGGTGAATGGTAACTGGCGTAAGGACACCTGACAAAGGAGGCTGGTAGATGCTCCTGCTCCTGGCGCTGTATTTGTCTTGGAATGTCCCTCCGACTAGTGAATTTTAGGGATTCCACTCGAGATAGCAGCTGATGAGGCCTCGCCAGAGTTTCTTGCAATGAAGACGAGGACTGTAAGTGTCTTTGATAATCTTATCTCGATCTTCGAACGGAATGAGGGGCGACAAGTCCCTGGTTATGAGAAGCATCCACCACAGGACTTGAATGCCCTAATTGGGAGCGGTCCCCACAATAAATTGGTTGGAGGACCTTCTCGGGGAGGTGGGTCAGAAGCAACAACTCCTACCCCAAGAGGGGGAAAGAAAAGAAAGCGCCTGACTGCTGTCAACACTCGTGCACCATCTTTGGTCAGTGGCCATACTCGAAGATGCAAGAGCGACAAGACATCTGAACCAGGAGGTAGCCCTTCCTCTTCTTCTCTTTTAAGAACTCCCCGAGTATCACCCTCTGTGATCTCTGGACCACCATTTGCTTCTGCTGAATTATTTTCTTTTTCTTCAGAAACTGAGGAAGATGACTCCGGCCGCTCTGAGCCGATTGACATTGCTTTTGATTGAGAGGTGACTCCATATCTTAGGGAGGCGCCCTTGAGTCCAGAGGTAGTTCTTGAGTCAGAGTCGGCACGGATGGAGACTAACGAGGATGAAGGTCCTGAGGCAACTGCTCCAGATAGGGGCTCTGATGTTGATGTGGCCTCCATGCATGAGGAGTTTAGTGTCGCAACCAAGGCAGGGACCATGGCTTAAGGAGAAGAGCCTGAAGTTGCTGACGTGCTTGAGCACCAAGAAGTTGCTGCCCTCATGGTCCCAAGTCATGAAGATGAGGGGACTGAGCTCTTTGTTGCCAAGGTTTTATCTATTGAAGGTGAAGGCCGAATGGAGGAAGCCATTGCTAGAGATGAAGTGGCTGACAAAGGCCAAAGAGAAGAGGCAGTTCCTGAACTTGGTGATGCTGAGCTGACAGTTCAGGAGGATGAAGGGCAAGGGGAACACGTTTCTCCACAGCCTATTGGGATAGAAGTAGAGGTCCTCCTAAGAGAGGGCCGAGACAACGAGGCTGGCATTGAAGAGCCCTAGCAAGTTGAGGCTGGGGTTGCCTATGAGCCTGAAGGGCAAGAAGATCTAGGTTGTGCCCTTATTTTAGAGGAGCTAGTGGCTCAAATGGGTATCACTTCAACAAGCCCGGTCCTTGAGATCGAGGTGTCTTCAGCAGTGGTGGCCTGAGAAGCACCATCCAGACCTGTTTTTTGTGGTGTTTCTAGCATGATTCAAGGCATGCTTAGAACAAGCCTTCAGGGCTTGAGGGAGCTACCTTTCAATGAGCTAGGAGAAGGTTTGGCCAGGCTGAGGGAGTTCGTTGCGACTACTACGGTCAAGACGGCACCAGAGGTTCTTTCCCATTTTGATGTAACTCTAAACAAGTTGGAGAGCTGGCGGTTGGGAGTGCTGCATAGCCTCCTTGGAAGAGTCGATCTTGCGTAGTCGCAAGAAGATAGATGCTTTTATTGAGAAAAAGGCCATTATAACTGGCCCTCAGCAGGATCTCAAGAGAGAGGCACAAGAGAGCATCAAGACAATGGTCAAAGACAGAGAAAAGATGCAAATACCAAAACAGGAATTCACGGGCCTTGAGATGGAGATGGCTCTGAGGAAGGCCATGGAGGCATCTTTAGTTGCAGGTTTTTCCGATCTCGATGGCACAGTCAAAAACTGTGGCACTGACAGAGGCGACTCAAGTGGTCGTGGAGCTTAAGGCGCGTGTTCAAGGCACATAGACTTCTCCTGAAGCGTGCATCATAGAGATCAAGAGGATGATTGATCGTTTCTGAGCATACTTGTAAAAATTTTGACTGATGAATAAAGCACTTCTCTCTTTTGATTGACTTTACTGCATGGTTTTATTCTCTTTTTACTTTTGTTGCCCTTCATGTGATTTTTTGAATGCCTCTCGATACTTTTATTGCCCCAAGAGATTAATACCCTAGGCCTTGTTTAGCCCCATGGTGGGCTGCCGCAACTTGAATAACTTCAAAATAGGGAGTCGTTGCTTTTTCTCCTCTCAATGTCTGATTGACCAAGGGCTCATAGTTCATTTTCCTCATGATTTAGTGAGCTTGGTTGCTATAGATAGTCCAGTTATGAGGCGCTTCGGCCTCCATTAGTGGCGTGTTTACTTGAAGCTCATCATAGCATTTAGTCTTCGGCACGAACTCCTTGAGATGCTTTGAAGTGATACGCATGACCTCCAACTAACTCTGGAGACTGCGAACTTCTGTTCTTAGGTTTGCTAGGGGATCCTGCCCTTGAGGGGAAGAAAGTTGCTCTTTATCGAACTACTCTCCTCCTGAGAGGTCGGGGAAAAGTAAAACTTTCAGCTGGTTACCAGCTTGAGGAGCATCATCTATACCGATAGTAACCAGATTTTGAAAAATTTTCACGGTGGTTTTCGCACTGCTTCGACTTTTAAGAGCGCAATGGGGGTATGCTGGACTTTCTGATGGTCTGGCATATAGGCGATCCTTGGAGCCGAAAATTCTATCCTCATGGCTTGCTCAACCTCAAAAATGACCTCTGGATCATCTTTTGGACAAGGTGGCTCAGAACTGGGGGCAGAGGGCAAAGACTCCTTTTCAAGGGATGATGGTTGAATGTTAGAATGAAGGGTGGTTGGGGTAAAGTTATACCCTGCCTTCCTTCCACTTTGAACATGTCCATCAATGTTCTCCCAACATCCTCAACATCTTCATGAGAACTGACGTTATCTTGATTGTAAACTTGTGACCTCCATTGTTTGGCTTCTGGGGCGAGGCCAAATCTGTGAAGTAATATTTTGCATCTACATAGTGAGTTTCGGCCACATGGAACTGTCTTTTGTCAGCATAGACCGTATGTTATTTCCCGTCTCAGCTGTACTTGAAACATTGGTGCAATGTTGATGGAACCACCCCCTGATCATGGAGTCATGGCTGACGGAGGAGAATATTGTAAGAAGTGTCAGTGTCAATTACATGGATTGGGTGTAATCGTTCAGCTCACCAATCTTAAAAGGAAGGTGTATCGTGCCAGCCAGCTTCTCTCCTAATTTGTTGAACCCCTGAACTGTGACGTGGGTTGGGTAAGATCTTCGAAGCCCAACCCTAATCGAGTAAGGATCTTTCTTGGAATGAGGTTGACTGCCGACCCTCCAACTAACATGATTCGATTGATGGGGCATGCATGTAGTTCACCAGCAACAAAGAGAGGGTGATTATGAAACTTTTCCCCTAGCTGCTTATCATCCTTTGAAAAGGTGATTGGCATACATCTTTGTAGAGTTGTCAGGTCTACCTTAATAGGTTCTACTTTGATCTCATACACTTCTGGGTTAGAGAGAGCTTGAACCAAATCCATCCGGTAATCATTTGAGAGCATGAGGGCATCGTAGACATTGACAAGGGCTGGAAGCTTCCGTAGATACCCTATCACATCATATTTCACCTTTTCTTGACCAAGGCCTTGTGCTCCTGGTTCTGCCACTGATTTGGTGGGTATATTGGGTTGAGGAATAGGTTTTGGTAAAGAGGGTTTATTTTGGGTGGCTGGCTGACTTGATTGTATAGCGGACTTGGTTTGAGTGACGGAGGTTTGAGATTTTGGAAGAGATTGAGTGCATGGGCTCAAAGGGGTCCCAGGGAATTAGAGAATAGGTGTATTATTTGGAGTATTGAGATTAGGAAGGAGCCTAAGGAGCTGTAGGATAAGCAGACTAGTATTTGGATTAGGCGGCAGTGGCGAACTGGGGAACTTCAAGGTGCCCGGATTCTGTGGTGGAGGCTGCAGCATTTTCCCTGATCTTGGATTTATGTACCTTGTGGTGGGTATTGCTCTTGAAATTTTCACCACGTGGCAAGCTCCCTGAGAATAGAAGCTTTGCCCTCTTGATTCAATCAGTCTCTGCTCAAAGTCAGGCTCAGGTGGCCACTGGGGTTTCTTTGGCTTCGACTTCTCACGATTCTTTGAAGAAGGTGGATCTGCTATGGCTTTAGCTGCCATGGCATCAGCAACTGTTAGGAATCTTGCTGCCTGCATTAGGGTCTTTCTCAATCGTTTCCGTTGCGTCTTAGTTATTTTTGATCCCTCAACTTCTCTATCGCGAGCCTCAAAGTCCGGACATATCAAGGTTGTATCTGCAAGAGACATATATGAGGAAGAATGAAAAGCAGTAGAAGAAGGAGGAGTAGGGTTAGGAGGTAGGGGACTTTTAAGGTCATTCCCCACATCAGACCGCTCTAAGCAGCTTTTTACATCCTCGCCAGAGATGGACGGGTGCAAGGGGTCTTTTAGGTCTTTCCCTTGCCCAGACCACTGGAGAGTGCTTTTAACGTCGTCACCCTCATCGGACGTGTGCTAAGTGGGAAATGGCACGAGAACGCCTTCTTGATAGGACGAAGAAGGAAGAAGGATCGTGCAGGGGATGAAGTCCAGTAAAGTTGGCAACGGAGGAAGGGGCCTGAGAAATTCCTGCTTGACTGTGGGTTGAGCAGTCTTGTTTCTTCGGCGAGCAGCCCTTGGTGCCTGTTGATTTTTGTGAGGTGGTGTTTGATTCGTCTGGCTGGGGTGGCAAACCGCTCTAGCTTAGCGAACCGCTTCTCACCTTAAGGACTTGAGTTCGCTTCGGCGATGATAGATTATCCACGATTGGGAAGTCGAGCGTTCCGTAGAGTCTGAGTCATTGATAGAAAGGTCCTGCCTTGTGAGATCTTCTTACTAGTCCCACATCTTTTTTCCGATTTGGGGAGGTTGTAAAATTCTTAACACTCCTGCATCTTTTTTGCGAATATATCAAGGATAGTTTTGCATTCTGACAAGTAATGACCTCTTATCTTATGGTATGGGCACTAACGATCTGCAATCCCCTTAACAAGATGAAGGGGTTGCCTTGATTGTTTCAATGTGATTATGCCTTCCTGAAGCATTATAATGAAGAAGGCATAGAGGATACCAGGCATTTCATCCTCCTCCTGAACGGTTACGGCATGGGAGGCCTCAGCTGCCTTGAAATCCTTCTTTAGGTCTTCAAGCTTTATCTGACCCTTCCGAATCAGGGCCTCGATAATGTCCTTCAGTGTGTAGCAGTCATCTGTGGGATGATTGATCCTCCGATGATAAGCACAATAATTCACCAGATAGTTAAGGCCAGATTACTCGGGGAACTTGGTTTCTTGAAGCTGGATCATATTATGTTCCAATAATAATCGGAACAGCGTAAGGTCGCATTCCTTCTCGAAGGGATAGACCTTGTTCCTATGCCTGGTGAAATAATCACCTCGATCAAGGTTGGCTAGTGAAGGTACCTGATTGTACGAATGTTGTTGCTTACCAGCCTGGGATGTTACTTTTGACGAGGTTACCCCTTTAAAGAGGTCCAAAGTTTCAGAGGGAGCCTTCTTTGAATCAGCGACCATGACAGCTACACTGATCACCCCTTTCTGTTGGCTGCCCCATGTGTTATTCCGAGAGCTACCATTGCCTCGATTGGTTACTGAACTTGTAGACGGTAGTCATGTACCACCATGATGGCAATGCAAACTTTCTATGCGAACTGATTTAGAGATAAACTCTGACATGGAGGTCGAATTGGAGGCCTTGACATGTAGAGGGATTTCAGGTCGCATGTTCCATACGCAAGTTTGGACTGCTTCCTTCTCAGGCATAGGATTAGGATGGCGGGAAGCCAAGTTTCTCCATCTCGATATGAATAGATCCAGTAGCTCATCAAGGTCTTGAGTCAGGGTGAGAAGCTCAATGGTTTGAACCTCTCTCTCGACCTCATAGAAGCATTGATAGAACAGTTTCTCCATCTCCTCCCATGTATGCACCGAGTTTGGAGGAAGTCAGGCATACCATAGAAATGTTGGGCAATCGAGGGTCTCATCGAACTGGCGGAGAAGAAGTCTCTCGTCAGCTGTTGTTTCCCGACATGTTGCCTGGAAGTGGGCAATATGTTGGTTTAAGGAGGTGGTTACACTGAATAGAGGAAACTTCCCTTTTTTATATTCTGAGAGGAACGGGACCTAATCAATATAGGAGGGGTACAGCCTTTGATAAGGGTCTGTATCCCCTGGATTTGTCTTTTCTTTAGGCTATGGGTGACCACAGCATCAATATCTGACTGAGAGACTAGATGGGGGACAGAATTGTCCTGTGAGGTAGATAGAGGGAACTGCCATGGAGGTGCACCATCAGAGTGATGGGAATTGACCTCATGGTTAGGGACTGGCATGTAGCGTTAATAAGATCGATCTTTTCCATCATCGCATCTACCATATTCTCAAACACGTTCATGCGATCCTCCTGCGCATCACATGGCTCGCTTATGACCATTACGCTGACAGTTTCTCTAGGGAGGTCCATGTTAGTGGCAGCTGAGGGCTTGCGAGCTGACGGGTCGTACATGGTAGGTCAGTCAGTAGGGGGTCAGCATGCCCTCACTGAACTTGACTCTTGTATGCGGATCACGTTTGGACCGAATCTCGATGGTCTCGAGACCGTGGCTGATGAGCCGGTTCACGACAGTCTTGGGATCATGGTTGGTGAGTGGCTGGGTCTTCTTCTGCGACAGTAACCATAGCACAGGACTCATGGAGTTCTTCTTCGTTTTCATTGTCTGAAGAGAGTAAAAGGGATTCATGTGAAGAGGGTCATCAGAATTGGCTATTTTGACTGCCTTGGTCACCTCCCTAGGCAAAATTCGCTGACCCCTATCGCATTTAGCCTTGAGGTTTTGATGGACCTCGTGCCAAAACTGCGATCTAGGTTACGATTGGTCAGCTCTTCTTGCACATGAGAGAGCTATCTTCATCAAGTGTGGCAATGGATAAGGCCAGGAACTGGAGTCATCTTGGGCCGGTGAGGATGAGGGACTCGATCTTCCATGAGTCCATGCCCCGAACTCTCTTATGAGCTCTAGAGACCCAAACAAAGTGATGGGGCTGGTTCAGGATGGTACTCTTGGGGAAAACCTTCGAATACCAAGGCTGAAGATGCTTGCTTGATGAAGAAGGAGCAGCCAGGAGCAAGGGAGGAGGCCTGAATCAAGGGTGAGGGGACGCTTGAGATGGCGACGCATGTGCGCCCCTTGAAGAAAGATTACAGGGGACTGGGGAGTCCACCTGGGCTCGTGTAAGTGATTTGGCCTTAACAGGCCGAGAACTATGAGCAAGTGTCTATAAGAGAACAGGTGTAAGCCTGCCCCTTATAGGGTGCATTGGTGTGTGCATAGTAGGAGGACGAGGAGGTCGTCTCATGTGTACTTGGGTTGGCACAATAATGGTGTTGGCCCTAGCAGTGAGATGCATATGAGTAGCGTTCATAGGACCTGACCTTGGAAGGTTCGATCTTGGACACGGACTCGAAGTAACAGAAGGGTTGCCCCGAGGTGTGTCTCGAGTGGGTGACCCACGTGCCTTGTGGTGTGTGTGAGGGGTGGAGATCGTGGGGTTTCCACCTCGAAGTGTTGTGCCTCTAGGGATAGAGACCAATAGTGTAGGACTGTGGGGGGTAGCCTTATGACGGCCCATGGAAGCGATGGCAACTTGATTGCCTTTTGTGGAACTAGACTGACCAGCCTTTCGGCATACCTCAAGAACACGACCGGCAAGTGACTTCCCCGAGGCTGGGTACATGCAGTGTGGGCCAACATAGTTGCTGCCAATTCAAGGCGCCTTGGTGGAGTTTCCACCAGAGTAAAGAGATGGGGAGTGAGGGACCTTCAAGTCCCTCCTCACACAGGTCCAAGTTAAGACCTGGGAGCTAGACGGTCTTTGCTCAAGAGGATGGTCGAGAATGAAGTCAAAGGAACTTGTTCCCTAGGGACACTCTCGAATACAGGGATAAGAAAATCCCCGATCCAGATAAATGGGTTACAGAACCCAACAGCCATAAGTGAATGTGAAAAGACAATGAAAGCAGAAAATAAAAGAAGAAACCAGCCAAACAAGAACGATCTGACTAAGGGGTAGTAAGTCCCCAGTGGAGTCGACAAGCTGGTTAGGTGTCTCGATCTCGTCCTCCAGATCCTGGATGATTGGGTGGCATGCGTCTCTGATTTTGAGGGAAGACCAGCGACGTTTCTGAGATCGCTCTCTCGGGAACCTCATTCGAGAACGACGGCAGGTGTTACCAACTGGTGAGAGAGGAATTTAAAGGTGGGTTCGGGACTTACTCGGGATGGCTTGTGTGGGAGCCCTCTTAGATCACGAAGAAAGCCCCCTGATAATGAAACTGGTTCAAAATTGCCTCCCTTGACTCATATTCTTCTTATTTTCTGTAATCACACACATATCTGGAAAAGGTTGTAAGACAGGTGGGTCAAATCTCACCCTTTTCCTCTTTAATGAACGTACACAAGCAGGCGCATTCAAAAAGAAGAAGAGAAGAAAGACGAGGGAGAGAAGAGTTCGACCGAGCGGTAGGATCAAGCTGACGAGTAATTGGCTTGACGTGGTAGCAAATCAGGCTTGGTACTAAGACCGGCTCATGGGATCACTACTAGACGTCATTACCAATAACGACTAGCTAAGTCTGTCGTGGCAATAAAGCGGGCCTAATAATCTTGGCACAACAACATTACGGCTACACGACATGACTTCTATGAGAGGCTAACCTCAATCCCCCTTAGTCGAACGAAAGAATAACAGAGTGGTGGTTATGGGGGAAAGAATGAGATGAGAGAGAAGGGAACTGACAGAAGGAGGGAGAAGAGACGAGAGGGTAAAAGAGAGAGGGAAGGAAGATGCAGTCGGCGCTAGACATTGTGCACTATTTCGGAAGAAAAAAGAGAAAGCAATCGACATTAGGCTCACCGACTGTGAGAAGATGAGAGAGAGAGGAAGGAGTCGACACTAGGCTTCACCGACTGTGTAAGATGAGAAGAGAGGAAGAGAGCTAACTGGCACTAGGCTTGCGCCGGTAGAGATGGGAAAGAAGCAAGGGAGAGAGATTGAGCCGGTTTTAGACTTCGCTGACTGCAAGAGAAGAGAGGAAAATCCAACCGACACTAAGCTTCACCGACTGTGACAAGAGAGGAGAAAGAAATCCAACTGGCACTGGGATGAAAGGAGAGGAGGGAGAACCACACTTGATGCTAAGAGTGAAAGAGAGGGGAGAGAGAGAAGAACCAATCGGTGCTAAGCTTATGCCAGTTGTGATGGGAGAGAGAGATAAAGATGAGAAGAAGAGAGAGATAGAGATGAGAAGAAGAGACAGAAAGATGAGAAGAAGAGATAGAAAGATGAGATGAAGAGAGAGAAAGAGAAATATGAGAAGAAGAGAGAGAAAGAGATAGAGACGAAAAGAAGAGTGAAAGATGAGAAAAAGAGAGAGAAAGATGAGAAGAATGAGATGAAGAGAGAGAAAGAGGGGAGGAGAGACAAAGAGAGAGAAGGAGAGAGAAAGTTATATGCTTAAAGGGTACCGATCCCTTTTTTCTCTCTCCTCTCTCTCTCTAAGACGTATTCACAAGCTCAAGCAAGAATGGAAATTTCTAAATAATGATCAAAGAATGAACCGAGGGTCATTTACAATTTAGGTTTGCATGTTTATATAAATTTAGGCCCAAACATGGGTGGATGCCCAAAAACTACCTAAAATTGACGATACTTACAATTTAATTTAATTTAATTTAATGAAATTCTAAAAATGGATACAAAAAGATTGTTTTGCCCCTACCTAACAATGTGTGGAATTCAAGAACAATCCCTGCTGTTGC
Source organism: Amborella trichopoda (assembly GCF_000471905.2). Next base: position 8,815,398 of record NW_006494789.1, read on the forward strand.
TCGAGAACTTGTGTGATCTGCCGTGGCAGACACGGGGTTGTTCTAATGCCCGTTTGATCAAAAGATTATTGTTTTCTTGTGGGTCTCGACATGGCAATCGTTTTGATACCAACTTCGAGCCATGGATCGTGTTTTTAAGCCACGATCATGAGACTAGAATCTTGAAAACTTTGGATCGATTGTGTGCTCATTCCTTGATGTTTCTTCATGACTTCTTTGCCCAATCACACTGAGCATGCCATCACAGTCACGTTTCAAGAAACGTAGCTCAATTTCATGTCCGAATGAAGATTTTGTCATCTTGAGTTTTTGGCCGGAATATTGAAATCCAGTGGCTAGAACTTATTGAAGATTTGATGCCTTCATGTATGAAATCCAACCATTCATCGTACACGAGGTTCAGACCAAAGATAGCCTCGGACCTCACGCACATAATACAATTGGTTTCATGCCTATCGGGCTTGCTAGCGTCGTGATCTTGCTGCTCGAACGAGGCATACTGCTGCTGAAGTTTCTACAACTTCTTTCACAGATCAGTGACTTTAATTTAGTTTTTCACTTTGCTCGGGAGTTGTCACAGGGCGTACCACATATCGAATTGCTCGTATTGATGAGATGAACACACTCACCAAATTTGGGAGCGTTCCGCCTTGGAACGAATGCGTTAGAGGCCCCAAAAGTGACTGCCCGTGACTATAAAAACAGCCACCTTTAATGGTGTTTTCATGGAGTGAGGCCACACGGGAATAGTTTGCGGCTTACCTCTTTTCAGTATTTTACCTATAACTTTATCTTGGAGTACCCAATTAAGCTGAAACTTGACCTATAAGGGTTTTCTACTGTGTCGAATCTAATTGAGGTTGTCCCATAGCTATTTGACGCACCAAAAGTATGGTTATAGTTACAGGGTCCATTTCAGGGTGTTAAAGACCGATTTTACTGAAATTGTTTCTTTGTATTCACTGCCTTAGACATGTCTGATCGCGATAAAACTTAGCACGTAGTCCTTTAAAGTGCTAACAAAGATCCTGACCAATTCTGGGGCCATTCTATGACTATCGAGAATTTCCACTGTTTTGTAGGCTTTATGCTTCTTATCAAGGACCAAGGTGCTGAAAAAATATGTTCAAACATGGGCCTCTAGTATTTTTTCGTCAAGGTCATCCAACTCCTGATAACGGAGATTGACCCTCTCATCTTCGATTAGCCCCTAATGTATAGTGACATGGAGCGAAGGTATTTGAACTTCGACGAGTAAAACAGCCTCACCTCCATATACTAAGGAATAAGGGGTAGTGTTTGTAACATTGCGAGTGGTGGTGAGATAGGCCCACAGAGCCTTAGGCAGCTTCTCATGCCAATTCTTCCTTGACTTTGAAATTGACTTTTTGAGCACCCCGCATAGGGTTTTATTGAACGCCTCAGCTAAACCGTTAGCTCGAGGGTAGTACATGGTCGAATATTTCCACTTGACGCCAAACTGGTTGACTAGGCAATCAACGTGACGGCTTCTGAACTAAGGGCCATTATCAAAGATTATTCTGTCTGGAACCCCGAACCGGTATATGATGTGGTGGCACACGAAGTTGGCCACAGTAGTCCCTGGAACTTGCTTGAGGGGGACCGCTTCAGCCCACTTGGAAAGGTAATATGTCGCTGCTAGAATGAAGGCATGACCCAAAGCAGAAGGAGGGTCGATGGATCCTATAATATCTATACCCCACTGGAAAAAGGGTCGTGATGTTACTGTAGGATGGAGAGGCTCCGGCGGCTGATGAATGAGGCTTGAGTGCATTTGGCACACTTGGCATCTCTTAGCATAGTTTTGGGTGTCGACCACCATTGAACGCCAATAATAGCCGAGTCAGCGTATGCGTTCGTAGAGCTTAGGGCCGGACTGATGCAGTCCGCAGATAACTGAATGCACTTCTTCGAGTACTTTAATTGCTTCTTGTGTATTGACACATCTGAGGAGAATCCCGTCAAATGATCGACGAAAAATAATATCGCCATCGCGAAGGGTATACTTGATAGACATCCACCGTACACCGTTGCGTTCCACCCATTCCTCAGGCAGCCTTCCATGCTTTATGAAATTCATGTTAAGCTCCCTCCAGTCTTCTACTTGTTCTACCTTTAAACACATCTGGTCAAAGAATTTGGGCTCTTGCTTCTCGGCCTTGGATTCGTTTCCTCGAGACATTTCATGCTCTGCCTTAATGACATCCTTGGCAATGGGGAGTGCTCCGAACGGATAAGGCGGGCATTCGGGGAAGATATCTCTCTCTTTATCTGCATCAACTTTTGTTCTCAAGTTGACATGTCTTCATTTTGTGACCCAAACAGGTGTGGGCCCTAATGAAGATAATTGAATGGTAGCCCCGAGCTTTGAGAGCACATCAGCCTGCGAGTTTAGCCTCCTAGGGATATGTCTTAGAGAGAAATCATTGAACTGGGCCATGTAAGATTTGGTCGTGTCTTGATAAGGTTTGAGAGTATCCTTCTTGACATCATAAATCCCTTTAAGCTGCCAGATGACTAGCTCAGAGTCGCTGAAGATGTTTAGCTATTTCAAGTCAAGTTCATGGGCGATCTCCAATCCGATTATAAGAGCTTGATATTCAGCTTCATTATGAGAAAATTCTTCTGCAAGTGAGAAGGATAGAGGAATCATTCCACTGTTAGGAGTCATGAACACGACTCCAACACCCCCTCTATCAGACTGGAATTCTCCATCGAAAGACATCTCCCACGGCTGAGCTAGTACTGCACAGAAAACTTCTTCATCCAGGAGATCACTTGATAGAGGAGATTCCGAAGGGACTGGGTGAGCCACGAGAAAGTTTGTTAGGGCTTGTCGTTTGACTGCCTTCTGTGGTATGTGCATGATGTCGAACTCCATCACCAATAATGTCCACTTGGCCAGGCACCCTGATAGGCATGGCCGGGTCATAAGGAACTGGATTGGGTCTGCCTTTGAGATTAGTTTGACTTCGTGACCGAGCAAGTAATGGGGGAGTTTTTGTCAAGCAAAGATCAAGGCTAGGCACATCTTTTCGATGGAAGGGTAATTCTTCTTGGCTCCTTACATCCTGCGACTGAGATAATAGAGTGTTGTTTCCTTCCCACCATCATTGTTTTGTGCTAGGAATGCCCCGAGTGACTCATCAAGGGTGGTCATGTATAGGATGAGAGGCCTTCTTAACACTGGCGTAGAGAGCACTTGGGGAATTCAATAAATACTGCTTGATGTCATCGAGTGCAGCTTGACACACCCCATCCCATATGAAGGTTATATCCTTCTTCAGCAGGTGTGAAAAGGGCCTGCATCACCCTGCAAGGTTTGAGATGAACCTTCGAATGTAGGTGAGTTGTCCTTGGAGAGACCGCAGTTCATGCAGGGTCGTAGCCGATGGCATATCTTGAATTTCCTTGATTTTGACATAGTCAATCTCGAGCCCATGGTACCTCACGATGAACCTTAAGAATTTTCCTGAGCGTACACTAAAGGCACATTTCAAGGGGTTCATCTTGAGTTGGTGACACTGCAGCCGTTCAAATAATTTTTTAAGGTCATGTACGTGAGCTCCCTTTGTTTCAGATTTCACCACCAAGTCATCCACATAGTACTCGACGTCCTTGTGGATCATATCCTTGAAGATGGTCGTCATCGCTCACTGGTATGTGGCACCGGCGTTCTTCAACTTGAAAGGCATTATAGTGTAGCAAAAGACACCTTTTGGGGTCAAGAACGCAGTGGCCTCCTCATCTTCTGGTGCCATCCTGATTTGATTATTACCAGAATATCCATCCATGGGAGAGAAGATTTGGCAATGAGCTATGGAATCAACAAGCATCTCAATGAACGATAAGGGGAAAGTCGTCCTTGGGGCAGGCGGTATTCAAGTCACGGAAGTCAACACAGACCTGATTTGGCCATTCTTCTTCTTGACTGGGACAACAGTTGCCAGCCATCTTGGGTATTTGACATCACGTATGAATCCAGCTTGCCTAAGCTTGTTCACCTCAGCATCGATCTGCATCTCATGGTTGGGCCTAAACCTTCTTGATTTCTACTTTATGGGTTTGACAGCCGGATTAATACCGAGACTATGTACAGCGACTTGAGGGTCTAGACCAGGCATATCATGATAATGTCAGGTGAAGACGTCTCGGTTTGCTCAAAGGAGGGCAATATATCTTTCTTTCTCTTCTAGGGACAATTTTGTCGAGATGAAAGTTGGCCTTAGGTCGGCTTCATCCCTTAAGTTTATCTCTTCAAGCTCATCCGCTGTGGCCTGACCACTCTTCTGAAGCCTCTTGCAACTCTTCATCTGGAGATTTATGATGCTTCTCATCAACCTCGAGTGTCGAGACACATGATCCTGACATTTCTGCTTCTAAGAGGGGCCCAGTGTGAGAGATGATTTCTAGTCCCTGACCGAACCAAGCGATGAAAGGGTCGACTTTGAACGGGGAGTCCATGACTTTCTGACTGGTGTCACTCGATACTTGCTCCAAATTGGGTGATACTTCATGAACTTGAATCATGTGATAGGCCTCATGAGAATATGAGCTTGAAGATGTCTCGGTCTCGGCTTGGGTTGATAGGGCGTCGACAACTGTCAAGAATCTAGTCGCATGGGCCAGCATCTCTCTTAGGCGCTTTCTCTACGACCTGTCAAGGCTGGTGCCTCTGAGATCTCTATTTAGAGTGTCGAAGTCTGGGCACTGTCGAGTTGCACCTGTGGAAGAAATAGAAGAGGAGGGAGGAGAAGAAAAGTTAGAATGTTTTGGGTAGCTTTTTACATCATTGTTGGAATTGGACATGTGCAGGGGATATTTTAGGTCTTACCCCAGCGATGACCGTTGTGGGTGCTTTTAGCATCATCACCCATATTGAACGACTCCCGATTTGTTGATGACTCAGGGACATCTGTCTGATTGGATGACAAAATAAGGCAAGCTACACTTGGGATGAAATCCTGTAAGGTTGGCAGTGGGGGAGGGGCCTGAGAAATTCTTCCTCGACTAGTGGCTGAGGAAGATGATTCCTTTAGCGAGTGAATCAGGGTGCATGTCTCCTTTTGGATCCCTGAGGAAGGGTTTGGTTCACCCTATCGGGTTGATGAGTAGTCTTACCTTGGTGGACTGCCTCACGCTTCAGGGATTTGAGCCTACTTCGCCCATGGTAGACTTTCGAAGGCTGAGAGGTTGAAGGCTCTGAAGGGTCCGATGTTGCTCTTAAGGGACCTGTAGTGGGGCTTCCTCTTGGATGGGAGTGATGGCTTGGAAGTGCTCTAGGACAACGGCACAAATGATGTAGCCTTCCTGTACCTTCTGAGTGATTATAGCTTCGAACCCAGAGCATTCCTTCAGCTCATGGCCCCATACTTGGTGATATGGGTACCAGAGGTTTTCCGTACCTTGGGCAAGGAACTTAGGTTGCCTGGCAGGTTTGGGAGTAAAAGACCCTGAGGGCTTGCAGAGGATCTAGCTCAGTGCTTCTCGGGGCTTGTGTCGGGAGTTCTTCTTACACTGGTGGAAGAGGGACTCGAGAGCATCCTTTTGGGTTACCATGAGCTTCCTGGCATTGCTGCATCTTCTTTGCCAAGAGTTCATGGAAACCAGTGCATTCGCTCACGTCATGGCCTTGTATTAGGTGGTACGAGCACCAGAGGTTCTCAGTTCCTTGGGGCAAGAACTTGGGCTGCCTTGTTGGCTTTGGCATGATGTGTCCCTCTTCGAGCATTATGGAAAATAGAGCACAGAGGATGGCAGGTGCCCCAGCATCTTCTTGTATTGTCACTATGTGAGAAGCCTCAGTTGCCATGAACGCTTTCTTTAACTCTTCAAGCTTTATCTGACCTTTGTTAATAAGGGCTTCGATAGTGTCGTTGAGCTTATAGCAGTCCTAAGTGGGGTGGCCTGCTTTCCTGTGGTAGGCGCAATACCTCTCGTGTGTCTCCTGTCTAGCTTGTTCTGGAGAGCTGACCTTTGGCAATTGGATCATGTTTTTCTCTAGTAATAGTCGAAGGAATGCAGGAACCCACTCCTTGTCAAAAGGATACACCTTGTTCTGATGTTGGTTCTAGAAGTTGCTTCGCTTTATGTTTATAGGAGGCGGGACCTTATTGTATGACTGCTGCTTGCCCCCAACCTGAGACGTTTGTGGCTTGGAGAGGTCCAGGGTTTGAGGGGCAGCGTTCTTAGTGTCCGCCACGATGATAACTGCACTGATCACCGCTTTCTGCTGGTTGCCTAGATTGTTAGAGCGGGAGTTCGAACCAGACGGTTGCTGACAAGATCAGCCATGGTGTTTGGACAGACCCTAAATACGAACTTCTTTAGAGATGAGCTCTGACATGGAGGGTGGATTGGAACCCTCGACATGCATGGTGATCTTGGGAAGCATGTTCCATATGTAGGTCTGGACAGCTTCTTTTTCAGTCATGAGAGTAGCATGAAAAGTTGCCAGCTCTCTCCATATGGTGATGAACTTGTCAATTGGCTCACCAAGATCTTGAGTCAAAGTGAGGAGCTCGATGGTTTCCACATTCCTTTGGACTTCGTAGAAGCGTTGATAAAACAACTGCTCCATTTCCTACGAGGTGTGCACCGAGTTTGAAGGCAGCCGAGCATACCACTGAAAGGCTGGCCCTTCGAGGGTCTCGACGAACTGACAGAGGAGGAGTCTCTCGTCAGTTGTCGTCTCTCGACAAGCTGCTTGGAAGTGAGCAGTATGCTGGTGCGGGGACGTAGTACCATTGAACAAGGGGAACTTCCCCTTTTGGTAGTTTGGGGGAAACGGCACTTGGTCAATGTACGAAGGGCACGGCTACTTGTAGAGGGGCACCTCTTGCATGTGTGGGACCTTGTTCTTGAGGCTATGGGTCAGCATGGCATCTATGTCGATCTGAGAAACCCCGTGAGAAGGAGAGGTATCTTGGAAGACCGATGGGGAGTTTGCCTAGGAATTGTGTCTTCGCCAGACAGGGAATCTGTCTCATGGTGAGAAGAAGGGGAGCTGAAGGCTTCTAAACATTCTATCTTTTCGAGGATGGACTGCATCATTACCTCGAACCTGTTCATCCGCTCTTCTTGGGTGTCGTCCAGCTCGTTAATTACCATGACATTGACCATTTTGTCTAGAAGGTCAGAGCCAGGGGGAGTAATGGATGGCTAGGGTTGGCGAGTCGTGCATGGCAAGTCAGTCTGCAGAGGCTCAACATTCCCCGACTGGACTTGAGCCTTGTATGCCGACCTTGTGAGGACCGATTCTCGACGGTCTTGGGACCGTGGCTTCTGGGCAGTGATCTCCGAATAATATTCTTGAACCTGCTTAGGTTCTAGGATCCGTAGGGGGAAGAAAGGATTACAAGGCAAGAGGTCACCAAAGGTGGTAACCTCAACTACCTTGGAGGCTTCTTTGGTCAAAATCTGTAGACCTTTCTTACGCTTGACCAGAGGTGGCTATGGACCCCACTCCAGAACCGAGCCAAAGGCTTCGACTGCCCCACTTTTCTTGAACAGGCAAGGGCCATGTCTATTAGTTGAAGCATAGAATGGGGTCCAAGAACTGAGGGTAACCTGGGTCGTTGCCTTGGAGGCTCTTCTCTGACATCAGGTCGTAGCCCAAAATTCCTTTGTAGGGTAGTGCATGACTGACCTAAGGCTGGATCAAGATGGTGATCTTAGGGGAGACCTTTGAGTACCAGGTCTCGAGGTGCTTGCCTAGTGAGAGAGGAGTGATGGAAGAAGGAGCTGCTTCATGACTCTGCTTGAGTCAACAGCGAGCGGGAACCTGCAAAGTTGATGCGTGTGCACCTTTAGCATTAGCCATCCAGGTGACCTAAGGGTCAGCCTGGGTTTTCTCGACTGGTTTGACCATAGGAGGTCGAGACCCTCAAGCTTGTGTCTGTGAGGGACTGGGTAGAAGCCCATCTATCGCAGGGTGAAGCTATGTGTGGTGAGAGGGAGGATAGAGCAGTCAACCCTCATGTGCTCGAGCTAGCACTTTCCCGAGCTGTGGGATGAATAGCGCGGGCAGGGTTTGGCCTGAGAAGACCTAGCCTTGAACGTAACTTTGAGGCAGCACGAAGGTTGCCCCGAGTGTGGCTCGAGTGGATGGACCACGAGCCTTTAGGTGTGTGCGTGGGGTGAAGTCCCCTGGATCATCGCCTATGTGTGCCAAGCCTTCATGTGTAGAGGTTTGGGTAAGTGAAGGAGTATGGAGGATTGCCTTGTGGCGACGCTCAGAAGCGATGGAAACTTGATTGTCTTTTGTGAGAGGGGACAGGGCAACCTTCCGATGTACTTCAGCAATATGATTGACAAGGGACTTGCCAGTAATAGAATGTGTGCTACCAATGAAAGGGGCCTTGATGGAGGGTCCACCAGGGTGAGGAAGCAGGGAGTCAAGGACTTTTAAGTCCCTTCTCGCATCAACCCAGGAAAGAAGATGGGAACCAGACTGTGAGTCCCTACTCCGGAGGAGTGTAGGGAAGAAAGCTTGAGCAGTTCGCTTCCCTAGGACAGTCACGAGTGCGGGGATAAGAAAGTCCCCGACTCAGATGAACGGGCTGAATAATCCAAGTGCCATAGAAAGTAGTGTGGAAAGTAAAATATGATACTAATCAAATAATAGCGTATGGGCGAAGGGGTAATAAGTCCCTAGTAGAGTCGCCAAGCTGGTTAGGTGCCTTGATCTCACTCTCTGGATCTAGATGATCTAGCGGCACATATCTCGGGTTTCTAGTAAACCCGAGACTTGAGATCACTCTCTTAAGAACCTTGCTCAAGAGAAAGAGCAGGTATACCAACTGATCAGAAAGGAATTTAAGGTGGGTGAGGGACTTACTCGGGCTGGCTCGCGTAAGCGCCCTTTTAAATCATGAAGAAAGTCCCCTCAGCTGCTTTAGCTGGTTCGAAATCACCTCCCTTGACCTGCGATCACCTTATTTTTTGCACAATACTGCTATGGTTAATTTGAAAGACAAGTGGCCCGTAAGGCCCACACTTGTCTTAGGGCAACACACATTTGCAGGGCTAAGAATGTGAGAAGTTAGAGTGATGAAGTGGAAATTTCAAATAAAGATAGAAAAGAGAAGAGAACTTGATGAAGGGGCGAGACTAGCGTGACAGCTAGAAAGTTACCGAGTCGGAGTGGTAGCAAGATGGGCATGGTACTCGGGACCAGCACGACGGCAATGCTACTCGAAACCGAGGTCGATATGGAAGGGCTAAGCCAAGTCTACCCTCGGTAGAGTGAGAAGAGAAAAAAAGGGAATGAAGAGAGAGAGAGCGAGACGGTGGAGGGAGGAAGAATCCAGATGACAATGGGCCTCGCCGTTGGCATCACGAGAAGACACCGCGTCCCTCGCAGACGGCGATGGCTTCTGTTGAGGATCACGGCGATAGCTCCCCGTGAGGCACACGGTGCTAGACGTGGGACATGAGAGAAACCCGCAGACGGCAAGAAGCATTGCCGTTGGCAACACGAGAAGGCCACACGTCGCCTGCAGATGGTGGTAGCTTATGGTGATAACGTCTTAAGGGTCACACAGTAATTACCTCTCGTGGAGCGCACGACGATAAGCGTGGGGCACAAGGGAAGCTTACGGCATGCCGATAGATGCGGAGAGCTGCGGAAGGAGCCAACGCGCAGCGATGGGCACCGAGCAAATGGAAGAAGCATGTGCACGACGATTGGTGCTGGGCGTAAAAGAGGGGCTCACGGACGGTGATGAGTATTATCGCAACCCTTTGTGGACGACGATGGACATTACCACCTACAATAGTCACGCGGCAGGGTGAAGCCCCTGCGGGCGGTAATAAGCTTCGCTACTCGCATTCCTTGCTGAGACATTGATGACACACCTGCGGATGGCGAAGAGCAGCACCGTCTGCAAATCTCGCTGAGAGATGGAGACGCGCAAACAAAAGGGGAAAAGGAGCTCACGCATGGCGCATCCATCGCCATGCGCGACCTGTGAAACCACAACAAGGAGGAAAAGAAGAGAAGAAAGAGACATGCATGGCATCGCCACTGTCGTGCATGGCCTCTGAGGGAGGCTCAGATGAAGAAGAAGAAGAAGAGAGAAAATTTACCTTGAGCTTAAGGGTACCGGTCCAAAAGTTTATCTCTCCTTACTCTCTCCCTCCAAACGTAACCCAACAATGAGAAGGAAAGAGAATTTTATTGAGTAAAAATTCTATTTTGTGAAGGGTTTCAAGCCTCTTTGAATATAATGATGATACGAGGTATATATATAATTGTACCCAAACATGGGTGGATGATTAAACCTAATTGCTGAAAATTAGGATTCAACTGAATTAAAACAAATTAGAAAATAAGGTGCAAAATGATAGATTTGCCCTTTCCTAACAAGTTGTAGAATTTCAAGACAGTCCCTATGTTGCCCTAAAATGTCCATGATTTTTCATGAATGATCCGGGGTCGTTCTGATGCCCATTTGATCGAAAGATGATTGTTTTCTTATAGGGCTCGAGATGGCGATCGATTTGATACCAACTTCGAGCCATGGATCGTGTGTTTTAGGGCACGATCATGTGACTTGAAATTTGAATGAATCTTGAAACTTTGGATCAATTGTGTGCTCATTCCTTGATGTTTTTATGTGATTTCTTCGCTGGATCACACTAAGCATGTCATCGGGATTGCAAGGCAACAAACGCATCTCGATTTTGTGCCTGGACGAAGGTTTTGAGAGTTTGAAGTTTTGGTCGGAATCTAGAATTCTGACTACGAAATTTGCAATCACTTCATCAGCTTCGTGTGTGAAATCTGACCATTCATCATATGCGAGGTTTGGACCAGTGATGGCATGGATCTTACGTTCATGATGGAACTGGTCTCACGTCGATCGCGCTCGCAAGCGGCGTGATTTGGCTGCTCGAGCGAGGCATGACGTTGCTGATTTTTCTGTACTTTCTTCACGGATTAGCAACTTCTCTCTAACTTTTCTTCACGCTCGAGAGTCATCGTGGGGCGTGCCACATATCGAAACTCTCGTCTCGATGAGACGAACATGCTCCATCAAGTTTGAGTGCAATCCTATCTCGGACGAGGGAGATATAAGCGTCGAAAGTCACTAGTCGTGACTGGCCTTTTAATAGAGTTGAGTTGCAGGGTGGCCGTATGGGAATAGCATACGGCTCCTCCTATTTTGCTCTTTCACCTATAACTTCTTCCTAGGATGTTCGTTCAAGTTGACATTTGGCCCCTGGGGGTTTTCGACCATGTTGGATCCAATGGCAGTAGTTCTATAGCAAATTGAGACACCAAAGATATAGCTCTAGTTATAGAGTCCATTTCAGGGTGCTAGAGGCTGATTCTACCGAAATTGTTTCTCAATCAGCGCTGCCTTAGACATGTCAAAATGCGACGAAACTCGGCAGAAGACTTTTGAGAGTTTTATAAAGATCTTGGTCAGTTCTGGGGCTATTCTGATACTATCATAATTTCCTCTCTCTACATTGTCTTGTCTCGCGTAGTAACTTGAAACTGTCGTAAACATGCGGTCTTATCTTTCTCTCTGTGCCTTTCTCTCTCTTTCCACGTGACAAGTTTTGTAGCCACAGCACCTGCTACCCCATCTCTCTCTTTTTGCGCCTTTCTCTCTTTTGCCTCGCGCGGTAACTCAGAACCGCAGCAAACTTGCGGTCTCATCTTTCTCTCAGTGCCTTTCTCTCTTTGTCACGTTATAAGTTTCAGATCTGTAACACCTGCGACCACCATCTCTCTCTCTCTCTCTCTC
>NW_006494789.1:8835115-8854901 GCF_000471905.2 Amborella trichopoda
AATAAAAATTTGCAACTTTAAAAACAAAAACTTTTATTAGGCCACTTTGTTTTCGGAAAAAAAAATCATATACTTTTCCTTTTTAGAAAAAAAAAAAAATTTCAAAAGTCCATCTTTTTTCGAAGAAAATCTTTTCCTAAAAAAAAAAACAAAAAGGCCATCTTGCTTCCAAAGAAAAAAGAAAAAAAAAAGAAATCTTAGAGGGTGAGACGAAGGTTACGAACCTGTTGTGAGTCCATGAGAGGAAAAGAGAAGAGAGTAAGAGAGAGAGAGAAATAAAGAGTCATGGATCTACTATGGATCCTTGTGAAAGTGGGGAGAGAAGAGAGAGGGATGAGATGTGAGAAGAGAGAAGAAAGAAAGTCGCGGGCCCGTGTAAGAGGGAAGAAAGGGAGAGAGGGTAGTGAAGAGAGAATAGAGAAGGGAGAGTAGAGGCACGGGCCTGCTGTGGGCCCATGTGAAAGAGAGGAGAGAGAGAGGAGAGAAATAGAGGATTGTGGGGGGACTGTCACAGGCCCACTGCGAGCCCGTGTGAGAGAGAAGAGAGGGGAGAGGAGACAGAGAAGGGAAAGAAAGAGAGGTACGGACCCATCGTGGGTCAGTGCGAGAGTAAGAGATAGAGGGGAAAGAAGGAAGGAGAAGGGAGAGGAGGTGAGTCATAGGCCCACGGCGGGCCAATGAATAAGGTAGAGAGGGGGAGAAGAAGAGAGGGGAGAGAAGATAGAGAAGGGAGAGAAAGAGAGGTACGAACCCATCATGGGCCCAAGCTAGAGTAAGAGATAGAGGAGGAAGAAGGAAGGAGAAGGGAGAGGAGGTGGTTCATGGGCCCACAGCAGGCCACTGAAGAAGGTAGAGAGAGGGGCAGAGAGAGCAGGGGGACGGAGAGGAGAGAGCACGGAAGCACAGACCGTTGCAGGTTCGAGAGAAAAAGGGAAAAGAGAGAAGAGAGACAGAGAGAAGGAAGAGAAAGAGAAGAGAGAGGAGAGAGAAAGAGAGAAGAGAGAGAGAGAGAAGAGAAACAATGCACCTAGGCTCAAGTAGGGTCTAGGTGGGCCCCCAGAGGTCCTCTTGAGTGCTACTTAGAGAGAGGGCTTAACCCTCAAGGTAGGAGGTTGCGGTCTAGGCTTGGGTGTGAGTTAACCTAAGTAGGATAGAGTGACTAAGGTGTAGGGCGTAGGGTGGTGTAGGGTAGTCTAGTATATGGGGTATGGTTTGGGGTGGTGTATGGTAGTCTTAGGCTGGTTTAGGGTGTAAGGTGTACGGAGTAGGGAGTAAGGAGTAAGGTGCAGGATCGTATAAGGCGTAGGATGGTGTAGGGTAGTCTAGGGACTAAGGAGTAGGGAGTTTGAGGTTTGGAACTTGGGAGTTTGAAGTGGGAGATACCCAAGGCTAGTCTCTCTTTTGCCAAATGTTTCTATCTCCTCTCACTTGAGTTTGAAAATGAGCTACTCAATTTTTTATTGATATTTTAAAACTAGGTTACAAATGACTCAATTTACTTATATAGAGCATCCATAAAACAAGAGTGGATGCCCAAAACTCATCAAAATTGCTCACAAATAGACAATTAAGTGAATAAAAATAAATTCTTGTTTTTGTCCAAAATGACCATTTTACCCCTTGACACTTTTGCAAAATGACAACCATCCCTCTTGGAGGGGCCTCATGCCATTGATGTCCATTAATTGGCTTGATTCGGATTTTCGAAGTCGATCCCAAAATCCAGCCAACTACATGAACTTTTGAATTTGCAATCACCAATGTAGAATGATTCATCCCATCTTAAGTCTTCTTGTTTTATCACAAATTGAAGAAGATTTTGTCACGATCATTTAGCAATAAAAACCATCGGATTTGGTCATTGTTCAATCACTTTCCAAATTAGGGAGGTAGTCGAAAAATGGGTTCCAACGACCAAAACACTTGTCTTATTTTACCACAAAATTAAGCGTCTTTCGGTCTCCGATCATACACAAATTCTATATCAAATAGAAGCCCTCGGAAATACGGTTGCAACAGACCCATATTTGCAACGATCCAATGTCGGAGCTTCAATATATAGCGTCTTGGACAATGCGATGTATCTCTTTAAAAATATGTAATTCACGTGATTTAAAACTCAACTTCTCTCTAGAAATTGCCCCATCTCGGGCATTGTCATGAGGCATGTTATAAATCAAAATGAGCAGCCCTACAAGATCTTGAACGTGCCCAAATTTGAGAGCAAATGGCCTTGAAACAAGCAAGTTATGGCCATTACAAAGTCATCCCAAAATTAGAAGTCACAGTTTCTATAAATGGAAACTGGTTCACCAAGGTTGCATCAGAACTTGACATTTTGGAATCAATGACTGTGGTTTCACGACCGTCAGAGGCCTCAGTAATAGGGCTCTACTTATAAGGTACATTTTCAGAATGATAGGACATGGAATTGTTAACCGAGATTCATCCTGATTGGATTTAAACTCATTGGATTGTGACGAAACTTGACAAGTATCCTTAGGACATTCGAAACTACCCTCTAATGCATTTTGAGGCTGATATGACACTTTTTCGAGTTTACATAACACTAGGCTTATTTCTATTGTGTTTTCGTAGACTGCAGGCATTTTTTGTACCCACAGGATCAGGTTGCGACTGGCTCCTTCCTTATTTTTTCGGGGCAATAAGAACATCAAAAATACCATATAACACCGATGGGTGATTCAGATGATACGTTAAGCCACCCCCGCTTGATATGAAATTTTTGGATAAGGGTTATAATGGCTCAATCATAGGTCCCTGAAAATTTTGGCTTAACATATAGTTCTGAGGACGTCAATCAAGGCATATCTTAACTGACAGTAGATATAGACATGGGTTAAGCGAAGTCCAAAAATTTTTGAAGTTATATCATCCCCGGACTTTAAAACATATCAGGCTTTCACATGTACTTCTTCAGGGAATTTTCCTTAATACATCAACATATGGCGAGGTTACCCTATTGTTCAATTCATTAGAACCCCACATTTTAATTGACTGATCAAAATAATCATTGCTTGTAAGTTAAGTTACCACATTTATGCATAACTAATGTCAAATGCCGAGAAATCAAACATTATCTAGTTCCACCATATATCACGGGCATGTCAAGACCTAGAACTTGTCTCAAACGAGAAGGTTTTGATTCTCATGCCAGCCCTGAATATGGTTGTTTGACGAAATATGAGCATCATATATTCGTCAGTCGTAAGTTATAACATTTAGGGAGTAAATAATGAATAAAAACTCTTTAGGCTCATCAAGAGCTTAATAGGGTGAATCCTTAACATATCACATATTTCATTTTATATGAGGCATATCTGAGTAGGTATTATTAAAAACCATACTCGTATCTTATCAACCATGCATTGAGATAATCATCCAGCTTGCGTTATTGGCTTTTTTGTGTATCAGTCTCTTCAATCTATCGAGCATTCATTAGAACACACTGTTGGAAGATATTTTTCATCATCGTGGGGACCCCGCTTAATAAAAGCCTAGCAAACAGTGGAAATCTCGATAGTCTCATAATAGCCCTAGAACTGGTCAAGATCTTCATGAGGACTCTCAAAAGACTCCTGCCAAGTTTTGTCACATTCCGACATGTCTAAGGCAATGTAGACTGAGAAACAGTTTCGGCAAAATCGCCCTCTAACAACTTGAAATGAACCTTATAACTAGAGCTACATTTTCGGTGTCTCAATTTGTTGTGAAACAACCACCACTGGATCCGACACAGTTAAAAACCCCCAAGGGTCAAATTTCAGCTTGAACAGACTCTCCAGAAAGATATTATAGGCAAAACAGTGAAACAGGAGGAGCTGCACGCTATTCCTGTGCGGCCACCCTGCAACTCCACACCATTGAAGGGATAATGACTATCGGTGACTTTCGACACTCATATCTCACTCGTTTGAGGTTGGATCAAGCCCAAATTTTGAGAGCATGTTCGTCTCATCAAGATAAACGTTTCGATATGTGGCACACCCCGGGATAATGCCCGAGCGTGAAGAAAAGATAGACAGAAGTTGACGATCCGTGAAGAAAGTGCAGGAAGTTCAGCAGTGTCATGCCTCGCTCGAGCGGCCATATCATGCCGCTCGCAAGCCCGATCGATGTGAGACTAATTCCATCGCATGAGTAAGGTCACCCGAACCTCGTACATGATGAACGGTCTGATTCTACACACGAAGTCGACGAAGCGACTACAAATTCTATTGCTGGAATTCCAAATTTCGACCAAAATTTTGAAGTTGCAAAATATATGATCGGGCCAGGAATGGAGCTGCGTTTTTTGCCCCGCGATCGTGACGGCATGCTCAGTGTACTCCAATGAAGAAATCACAAAAAAAATCAAGGAACGAGTACACAATCGATCCGAAGTTTCAAGATTCATTCAAATTTCAAGTCACATGATTGTGCCCTAAAAACACAATCCATGGCTCGAAGTTAGTATCAAATCGATCGTCATGTCGAGCCCCACAAGAAAACAATCATCTTTCGATCAACCGAGCATCAGTATGACCCCAGATCATCCATGCAAGATCACGCAAGTTCTAAGGCAACATAAGGACTAATCTGAAATTCCACAAATTGTTAGGAAGAGGCAAATTTGTTATTTTGCACCCTATTTTCTAGTTTCTTTTAATTCAATTTAATCTTAATTTCCAGCAATTAGGGTTACTTTTGATCATCCACTCATGTTTGGGGCAAATTTTATATATACATCGTACCATCATTGTACGCAAAGGACTAATCCCTCACAAAAAAAGAGAGTTTTTACTTAATACAGTTTCTCTTTCTTCTCATTGTTGTGTCATGTTTGGCGAGAGAGAGTAAGGTGAGAGAAACTTTTGCATCGGTACCCTCAGGCTTGAGGTAAATCTTCTCTCTCTTTCTTTTTTTTGCCTTTTCTTCTCTCTCTTCCTCCCCTTTCCTTCTTCCTCTTCTCCGTCTGAGCTCCTCTCAAAGACCATGCATGGCAGTGGCAATGCGGTGCATGCCTCTCCTGCAGTCTCACAGGTCGCTCATGGCGATGGCAGTGCCATGTGTGAGCTTCCTTCTCTCTCTGTTTTATTCTCTATCTCCCTGCAAGACTGGCAGACGACGCTGCTCATTGTCGTCCGTAGACATATCCTCGATGTCTCAGAGAGGAACGCGGGTAGCAAACTTATTGCCGTCCGAGAGGGCTTGAACTTGTCATTATTGTAGGCGGCAATGCCCATCATCGTCAACAAAGGGTCGCAGCAATACCCCTCGTCGCGCGCGCTCTGTCCGCACCTTTCTGCTCCCGTCGCCGTGTGCTCACAAGACACAGCTGTCGCGCGACTTGTGAGAAGTTATCGTCGTACACTTCGTCAGAAGCTATCGCCATCCGCAAGGGACGTGTTGTCTTCTCTCATAGCCAACAGCAATGCTTATTGCCATCGGTGGGCTCCTCTCATATTCTGCATCTAGCGTTGTGTGTCTTGTGGGGAGATATCGTCATGAGCCTCACCAGAAGCCATCATCACCCGGAATGGGCACAACGTCTTCTCATGATGCCAACGGAGATGCCCATTGCCGTCTGGGTTCTTCCCCCTCCGCTACCTCGCTCTCTTTTCTCTCTCTTTCCTTCTCTTCACTCTTTTCTCTCCTCACTTAATTGAGGGTGAACTTAATCTAGCATCGCCACATCGGCCTCGGTTTCAAGTAGTATTGCTGCCGTGCTGGTCCTGAGTACCATGCCCGTCTTGCTGCCACTCCAAGTCGGTCACTGTCCGGCTATCAAGTTAGTCTCGTCCCTTCATCAAGTTATCTTCTCTTTTCGACCTTCGCTCGAACCTTCCACTTCATCACTCTAAACCTCTCACATTCTTAGCCACACGAATGTGCATTGCCCTAAGACAAGGGTGGGTCATTTTGACTCACTTGTCTTGCAAATTAACCATAGAAGTGTTGTACAGGAAAATAAGGGTGGGTCATTTTGATTCACTTGTCTTGGTATACCTGCCCTTGCTCTTTAGCAAGGTTCCGAGAGAGCGATCTCAAATCCTGGGTTCACTAGAAACCCGAGATACGTGCCGCCAGATCACCTAGATCTGGAGGGCAAGATCGAGGCACCTAACGCTTACACTTAGTCTCATATGTGACTAAAAGACATATCAACCCTTTCAAATCATGTCTTCTAGGGATTTTCTCATCGAGTTTGCATATCCTTATAGAGCGTGTGTTGAAATCTTATGAATGTATATATGACCTCCGCTGTCACTTGTACCAACAGCCCCTTCAACCATTATGTTCCCATTTTATTCATCATTTAATAATTTTTTAAAATAGAGTCTCCACTTTTTGTTGACGTCATCATCCTTTATCAAGACCATTTGCTCCTCACTCTTAATGTGTTTAATATGGTTTAGATCTGTATACTTTTTCTCTCTTGTTTTTTCTAATTTAAAGATATTTTTTTTACCTTCTCTTGTTTCCAGTTTATTGTGTAAACTATCATATGCCTTAAGTTTAGCTTTACTTACTATTTGTTTAGCATTTTTTTTTCCATTTTTATATTTTTCTAAGGTTTGATTGTTTCTATTACATTGCCAAGTTTTATAAGATGATCATTTTTCACTAATGGCATTATAAACCTCATAATTCCACCACCAAGTTTCTTTATCGAAGTTTCTTTTCCATCTAGATTCACCTAAAATGTTTTTTACCACTTTCTTGATACATTCAACCATCTCATTCCATATTACATTGACATTATGTTCAAAGTTTCATTTTCTTTCTTCAACTAATTTATCCCTAAATAAGTCAACTTTCTCATTTTTTTAAATTCCACCACCTAGTTCTTGGATGCTCATTACTTTCACCCCTTCTCCTCCATGTCTTTATGCAGACGTCCATGACCACTAACCTATGTTTGGTAGTCAAATTCTCTCTTGGGATAACCTTGCAGTCTTTACATGATGGTCGATCTGCTTTCTTAACTAGGAAGAGGTCTATCTGGCTTTTATGTGTTCCACTTTTGTAGGTTATTAAATGTTCGTCTCGCTTTTTAAAGTAAGTGTTTGGTATTGCTAGGTCATAAGCCATAGTAATAGCAACCAAAATGTTCTTTGAGTTCTATCTAGTTAGATTCTCATAGAAATTCTACTAAACAAATTTAATGCATCTATTGTTACACACTTAATAGTAACAAATCTAACATGCAAATAACAAATCTAACATGCAAATAACAAATCTAACATGCAAATGACATCTAAATGGGCTCCCTACAACATTATGCCCAAGTATATATTTCCTTCTCCTTGTTTGTTTTCTGTTAAACCTATATTAATAATACGTAAAAGTAAAAGGGGAAAGTAATGAACTTTCTCACCACTAAATTAGCCACCGAATAGGCACGAAAATACACAACTACAAGAAAAGCTTGCTGGAAATCAACCAAGTTTCCTGCACAGGAAGCACCTCAAGGATTTTGGGTCAGAGGAAAACCAATGGGTAATGGTGTAAACAGTGAGGCTCAACAGTAGTTTCTTTCATAAGGACCTTATTAGGGTTTTGGGTGCTCCCTTGTGATCAAGACACCTTATTTGTAGAGAAATAGAGATGAATTATGGGTAATATGAGAGATATTAGAACGACATAGCTTTCTCTCCCACCCATGCCTCTTTAAAGCCGCAATGTTCCGATGGGTGAATGTTCAGGAATGGGCTTTCCTTTTGCTTTCTAAAAACTTGGCAAAATGGGTATGTGTAATAATATTATAATAAGCTTAAGGGTTTTTGGTTATTAAAAATAAATATTTTAAAAAATAGAAAACATTGAGAAAAATAAATCATGCCAACAAATTATTGGTCTTTAGAGGATGTCTTGGGTATTATTGTTTAAAAAAGTCATAGAACCAACTTAGAATCACCGGAATGAGCTTAGATCTAGTGTGTTACTACGCCAATTCTCACCAGACTCAGGAAAGCTGGCCTAATAACCCTTGG
The DNA here is from genome assembly GCF_000471905.2 of Amborella trichopoda. Next base: position 8,843,113 of record NW_006494789.1, read on the forward strand.
CAGATAGGAAAAGCAATAAAAAAACAACTTTCTTGCATGTTATTTTAACTTACTTGGATCAAATAATCATCTCCTATAAAACAACCAACCCCCCCCCCCCCCCTTCCCCCTCCCCCTCCCCCCTTCCCCCCGGGTCCTTAAAAAAAAAAAACCCACACTCCCTCCAATAGATGGAGTTGAGGATCAGTTTTAGATAAAAAACGAGAGTCGATTAATTTTTTATCTTTGATTTTGCACCGGTTTTTGCATCAAATTTTCATGTTTTATGAACTTTAGACTCTCGATCAGCTACTCTTTATTTTCTCCTTGTATTTCTCAATGGGACAAATTTGAAAGTTCTGTTATTTCATCCATGAGTCCTCTAACAGGGGCCAGAGAATTTTGTTCATCAAATAAAAGATTGGAGAGGTCTACACAAGGTTTGTCTTTTTGCCCTTGAGGTTCAGAGTTTCAAGCCATAATGTCTTTGGGTATTTTGATTTAGAACAGGTTAGTTGGACTCAACCAGTGTTTTATTTTTCAAATAATATTTGTATCTATTTTAAATTTTTTTTGCTTGGTTCCCAATTTTCCTGAAAACGTGGCTCGCATTTTCGAAAAAATCCTAAATTTTGTGACTTATGTTGAATCTTTATGTTTATTTGTTCTAGGTTTTGTACGAAGGGCTTTAAAATAAATTTTACGTTAATATTTTTCTTAAATTCTAATGAAAAGAATTTCTTTGGTTGGTTTTCTACTTTTCTCTAAATTTTTTAAAAATCATAAATTATTGAAAATATTTTTTTATTTTTTTCCTTGATTTCTAATGAAATCAAACTTTTTGCTTGGTTCGTATTGTTTTTTAGAAAAATTTTGTAAATTTTCAATAAATTTTATTTAATTGTAATAATTAAATATTCATTTTGTTAGGGTTTCTACTCTAGAATGCGTTACAACTAATTCAGATCATATTTTTGTTGATTTTTCCTTGTTCTTATTGGAACTAATTTTTCAAGTACGATTCACTATTTTTCTGATAATATGCCTTAGATTTTTTATTTTTTTAGTAAAAATTATGTTTATTTGTGTTAAATGATTTATATATATTCTTATGTTGCCTTTCCCTTATTTTTAATATAATCATTATTATTTTTTCTTGGTTTTATATTATCTCAAAAAAAAGCTCAATTTTTCTAACTATTGTTTTATACAATTTTTTTATTTTAATTTATATTAATTAACAATTAAACAGTGTGTATAATTTATCTCAATTATTCAGTCATATTTTTCTTTTTTAATTATAAATATTTTGTATTTGCCAAAATACATATATTCATAAAAAAATGTAATATTACGAAAACACAAATTCAAGTTTGCCCTTGTTTGGGGTTATGAACCATGGACAACAGAGACATTTGGTAAGTTAAGAACTCGAGCCTTGGGTACTTCAGGCTAGCAAGAGGGGATACCATGGCCAGGTATAGTCCACCTGATTCCTAAGACCTCAAAAACCATACTAGTTCCACAATTGATGAGGCGATGGTCGGGATGAAGCTCATTGCTTTTTATATTCAAATTATAAGTTTTGACTCGATTAAATATTTATTGGCATTTAATTGATCCTACAGATGTCATTGTTGAGATTGACAACATTGTAGGCACTCAGATGCATCAACTCCTGAGGCTCACACCGCTCTAATAGTTTCATCAAAAAATGCAAAATGTTTCACAATTTTTCACAAATGGTTATTTTAATGTTTAAATTTTTTGAATATTCTTTTACAAACTCAGGGGGGCCGAAGTGGACCAAAGCGGTCAAAGTTGGTTGGTTGATTGAGTCGACTTGGAAACTGCGCATGATGGCTAACAATGTTTAAAATTGACATCTTATACACACGGTACATTTAATCTTATGGCAAGAATCAAGTGCCTTTAGATCCTTTATAAGCATAAAGTATGGAAAATAAAAAGATTACAAGTTATATATTTATGCTATTGAAATAATGCACACTTCAAAAACCCATAAAAAAAAAGTTGTTCTTATGCTAAAAAAATGCTTAAATTGATCATCCTAATCTTGAGATGTATAGATACGAAGCTAAAAAGATATCAATTTATGACAATAATGCATCTTGTAAAACACTATCTTACTATCTATTTTCAAAATTTGAAATATCTATATAGATTTATTCAAGGAAAAAGTTTATAAAACGTGTCGACATTATTTGTAGAAGTAAGTGCAAATAAAAAAACATTGAAAAAGCTTGCATGGTCACTTTTAAATTCTCCAATTGATTATCTTAACCTTGATATATATAGATGTGAAAGAAAAAATGAATTTCAAGTCCTAAAAATACTTCATCTTGTAACACATTATCTAGATTGTCTATGTTCAAGATTTTGGAGTGCTCATAGATTGATTAGATTTGCACTATTTTTGGAGCTTTGAATTTCATTATAGAGATGAAATATGAAAATACAATTAATTGTATTTATAAAGAATTGGAAATAACCACAATGGAATCACTCCATACTCTCTCGCCCACTTAGGCATGATAATTTATGCTATTGTTTCCTATATTAGGTCTTCTTATATAAATATTTATCTCCATAATAGAAAAGTATATCTTATTAAAATCAATCTCTCTCTCTCTATCATCCACATCATATTAATAAAGAGTATCTATCACTTTCTTCTCACATTCTACTTATCTCTTTCCCAAAGATTGGTATAGAGCTATGATCTCTCTCGTATTAGAAAATGTATATCTGCTAATATCAATGACATGTTTTAATAATTAGATAAAATAAATTTTGTTTATTATTTAAACTTCAAATAGAACGTTCGTAAAATATGACCATGTATAAATTAATTCAAAGCAATACTTAAGAAATTTAAAAAAAAAAAATTGCATATATTGGGAAGAGAAAAGTTTCTCTTACCTTTAAAGATTAAAATAATATGATCCTCTATATTATGAAGAGAACTGTAATTTGGACCTTGAGGTTTCAAACAAACCTACATGAATGGGGAGAAAGGGAGCCCTGGCTACCAGTGGAAAGTTTTGGACCATCGCAGAACAGGCTTTGAACTGGATTATGATCCTAAAAAAAATTTCCACTTTAAACTACATTCAAAGAAGGGGAATCCCACTGCCAAATATATGCCCCATGTGTAAAGAAGGAGAGGCATCTTGGCAACCACGGGTCAAACTTGATCCAAATTAGATATAGAAAATTGCCCTCTTAGCAAATAATTTTTCATATATTGAATTAAAGAAAAATTTCTAAATAGAATATTGTATTGAAATTCTCAAATAAATAATTTACTAAATACAGATTATTTGAGTCGAGTATAATTTTCTCAAATTGATTATATAATTTACAAATTATAATAAATGAGAATACAAATTATAATATTTTCTAATAATAAATATAATATTCTCGTTTCTAAATTTACGTTATATAATATGGATGTCTACATACTATATATTTAGAAAAATTAGTAAAGAATATTATAACCTCAAGAGTTACGAAGTTTGAAATGTTTATAATAAGTAAAGAGAGAAGAGTAGAAAATATATTTCAAATCTAATGAAGATATCTTTTTTGGTGAACTCCCCGTCCAGTCACTCTTTATTTTTCGCCTGTGGATCAATGATAGATAGGATGGTGTTCATATGGTAAATGTTGTTCTTCATTACATTATATTTAGGGTCTTGGGTTTTAGCCGGTATGCTTTGATCAAGATCTCCAAAAGCGCTACTGCTGAAGTACCAAACTTTATATTTAGATAAATAATGACAAAAAATGTTAGTTATAAAGTACTTTGGATAAAATTATCTCAATATACATTGTTTGGGTAAGTCAAACATAAACTTTTTCTATTTATCCAAAAATAAAAAAGATAAAGTTTTCTTTTTTCTTTTTTAAAATGTATTTTTCGTGTTACCTCTTTAAAAATAGGTTTTACTTTGAAAGAAATTAAGGGTAGCGACGGGCCAGCCTTGGCCTGGCTCTTCTCTGGTAGGGCCGATCCATGCCCTGCCTAGCTCAGCCCTAGAGAGCCAGGGCGGTGCCAAAAAGAAATTAAGAAAGGAAAAAAAAAAGAAAAAAAAAAAGGGCTAGGCTGGCACTAGCCTAGACCGTGCCTTCGGCCATAGTTTGTGATTCTAAATCAGATTCAGCCGTTCCACTTGGTGATTTCTAAATCAGATTGAAAACAAATAGAATAAAATATATGTTAGAAAACAGTGGTTTAAGAAGTACGATGACTTTAAACTCTCTTAACCCATTCCATGCCCAGGTAAAAAGGCTTTCCCTTAACCCATCCCGTGTCCGTGTGTCCAAGTAAAAGGGCTTTCCCTTAACCCATCTCCCACCCGGTTAAAAGAGTTGGGTTGTGTTAGGTAGACAATCAACGTAAAATTGGGTCTTGCTACACTCAGAAGAAAAATAGGGTAGAATAGTGGTAGAAAATGAAAAAATTGTGGGGCGGTAAAAAATAAGAAAATTGTAACTAATACGTAAACATAAAAAACCTAATGCGAATATGGGTTGTAACTAACTGTGCGCCTTTACCATCGTCATCAAGATTAGACTTATCACTCGGTCCAACCAATGTGATTAGAATGTCTTTGATGGCCCCGTTTAAAGCAAAACTTTAATATGATAAAATGCCAATCGTAAAACTAATATGTGAACTGGTTTTGGCTAGTCGCTATGTTTTTTTTCAATTGGTTCGATCAGCTAGATAAAATTTATAAACTTTTTTTTCTAATATATTACATATTTGTCAATTATTTTTTTAATTATTTTTGTATTTTTAAAAAACATAGTCTAATCGGTTCAACAACTTGTCGAACCAATTTTGATTGAACCAGATCCCTCCTTGGTTATGTGACTCATCCTGATTGACTAGGTTCTAATAACTACCCCCAATACCCTATAAACTTAAACTTTCAACTTCTAAAAAAAAATATTTTCAAATAAACTAAAAAATATATTTTCAAATAAATATTAATAAAAAACAAAATTTCCAACTTCCTAAGACAACATTCATTTTCAAATAAACATTGACATAAAACAATTGGTACTTAGTAAAAATGGTTTGAACCAAAAATATTTTGTAGAGAAAAGAAAAAAATAACAAGTAATTAGTAGTTTGACTGACATTATGCCGAACAATCCAAGCCGTCCATCCGAATTAGCCGCCTGGGAAGTGAGGTCATAGTTGTTACATGTGGGTGGCACCACATGTAAAGTTTTCATATAAATATATCGCTTTAATATGGAAATTATAGAAGCCTTTCTTCCAAAGAGAGGTCTTTTTCACAAAAAAATTGGGAGCACTTAATTAGATAAAGCAAAAATATTTTGATTAGGGGATTTGTTTTTCAAATTAAATTTGGATTTCAAAGATTATAGGAGGGGATAGATATAAAAAAAGATAAAATATTTTGATTAGGGGATATTTTTTTTCAAATTATATTTGGATTTCAAAGATTATAGGAGGGGATAGATATATCTATTTAAAAATATATATATATATATAAACATGGACAAGCTTTCTATACTTCTCCTACAGCAGAAATCTTATATACTTCCCCTTATCCAACCCTCCATTCTAAATGGAGGGCTAAGATTGTTCCAATCACAATGTCACGCCTTTACACTATTTTATTTTTAATTTTATTTCTATAAACTATTTTGACACCAAACTTTGGAAACCAAAAAAATATTAAAAAAATATTTTCAATAAAATAAAATGATCAAAATACCCCTGACAGTTTTAAGGGGTATTTTGGTCATTATATTTTATTGAAAAATTATTTTTAATACTTTTTATAGGTGCAAAACAATGAGAAGATGGCACATACCAAATTTCATATTCATACAATTTGTATAAAAAAAAACTAAAAATAAAATTCTTTGAGACATCGGATCTAAGATCAAAGGTGAATGGCTCTCTTGATCAAAATTGAATGGCTGGATGGTAGGGGAAGCATAGATCTTCTATGCTATAGGGAAAGTATAGAAACGTTTCCCTATAAACATAAGGCATGTGTTTTTTCATCTTCTTGTTTCTCATACTCTATGTGCAACTCAGTGCTTGTCTCTTTCTTTCTTCTTTGTTTTCAAGGAATGAAGAAGGCGATTCTTCACATAGGAAAATGAAGAAGATCCTGAGATGAATTGGCTCTGGTTTTGATCAAGGTCAATTTCACACAGTAGAGACTTTCGACATTGCCAAGTTTTTCTCAGTTGCAGTGTTTTCTTTTCCTTTCATATGAAAAAATACCATCTAGAATGGGCATCAGTCGATAGGACTAACACAATTCGGTTCAAGTTCTCACTCATATTATTTATCATTAATTTTATTTAAATTTTCAAACCAAGAAATACTATTAGTTATCATTATTTTTAATTAAAATTAAAAAATTACTGTGAATTATTTTCGACCCATTTCCAAATTGGAGAATCTGTCCGGGTAGGTAATCACTTTCTCTACAAAGTTCTCTACAAAGTGGTCAGCATATTTCATTAGGTGTTGTGTTTATTACTCTTGATTTAGGTCTGGACCCTCTAATCCGGGCTTTAAATCAAAGATGGGTATGGTTGATTAGGTGTTGTCTATGTTATTGATTTGGCTCTGATGATCCTCTGATGTAAACCGGCTTTCAAGAAAGTTGTTTTGTGGATGGGATCCATTTTTCAAACACTAATCAAGATTACATATGTCGAAAATTAGGAAATTCTGTATGATATTAATTTGTTAGTGCTTTCTAAGAGTCTAAAATAATGGTATTTTTTATGATAATAATGTGTTCGTCCTTTTAAAATAAGGATATCCTGTATAACATTAATTTGTAAGTTATTTGGTAGATAGAGTTATAGATGCAAGTAGATGATATACTAGAAATGAATGCCGTGAGTTGTACGTAGGAGAAAGTTATAACAAAAAATTTATGGTAGGGCCAAAATGAAAAGAAAAAAAAAAAAGTGCAATTTATCAAACACCTAGCCGTTCATCAAAAACAATCCAACAAACCAAATATATTATTCACCAGATCCAAATGTGTATTTGTAAGGTCCTGGTCCAATGAACTAGACCGGACACCGGCTTAGGTTCAGTCTTTGGCCAATTAAGATCCCACCTAGACCCACTTACCCCCCTTATTGGAATTACCCGTAAAAGGTCAAAATAATTCAATATTACATAAAAATGTATAATAAAATTAGAGGATTTTATACAAGTTATGTTGGGTTTATGTGGCCTTTAAAGGCCTTATGAGTGTATATTGAAATACTTTTATTATAGTGAATCATAAACTCAGTGGGAGTGTGGTCCCTCGAGGACCATACTAAGCGAATGATGTTTGCTTATACCAGACTGTGCTTATCGATCTAGGCCAGTCGGTTAGAAAACCAAACATACTTGGGCATAAAGAATTAAGCGATGAGGGTTTTGGGTTAGCCCTTGATGAGATCGAAGCTTATGCCTAGATGAGAGAGCTGAGGGACTATACGACCTTTGTGTGTGTGATGGTAGGCCTACTGAGACAGGAGTCAAAACCTCATTCATGTTCCATCACACGGCATGCATATTGATAGATCATTCGGGAAAGCTAGATATCCACCTTTGGGTGAAGCGTATGCATGTGCGAGAAATACCTATATGCGCCATAGAGTTGTGGTCGCATCAGGTCGTGGTGACCTTGACTCGTCTCTAGGGGAGGACCTGTAATCCACAGACTGGGATTGCGACCCCTTGATTTATCGACCTAACTTTGGTGACCCGCTAATGAGCCCCTGCTTGGACTGTGGGTCATGAGAAACACTAGGTCGGTTTGATAAAGCTAGTGTGGTATGTTGTCCACAGTTGAAGGTGGAGTACCCCATTATTACAGATTGGATTCCTAAAACCATATGGATCCTTTTCCCATCATATTAATTTAATTATGTTCATTTTATTATTGAAATAATTTTAGTTTTATTATTTGAATTTTTATGAATCTCTCAATATTTTAATTATGATTTTTGGCCTTATAAAAATACAGTTATTTATTTTACAAAGTTGTAAAAAGATTCAAATATATATTAATTCATTTTATTTAATTTTAAAAACGTTTTTTATAAAATTCCATGGGGGGGCCAAAGTGCACATGGGCCCATCATGTGGCATGTAGGTGGGGGCCCACATGTGCCACAAAGGCGTGGCACGCCCCACCCTTTGGATTCTCTTTAATTGCTTTGTGTTCAAGACTTTAAGTTAATGTAAGTTTGATTTATGGCATGTGGTCAAATCTTGGAAGGGAAATATTAACCATGGTGTTATTTGTTTTATAGCAAGTTTTCTTTAAAGGGATATGGTCAATTTGAATAAATAGTAAATATTGACCTTATCTTATTTATATTTGGTAGCATTTATTTACTTGATAATATTTGACATACCCTTATGTAATATGTGACATGGATCATGCAATTTTATAGAATGAATGATATTTATTTTATTTAAATATATTGATGGAAAAATGGTTTAAGGAAAGGGGGATAATAGTTCAAGCACCTTCCATAATGTTGATGACCCATTTATGGAATAGATGGCTCAGATCTCTCACCCCACAAGTCACCTTGAACAATGGTCTAGATTCAATCTCATGAAAGAGGCAGACTATAGGAAACCCTAAGAAACCCTAAACCTAAATATCCACTATAAATAGGGGTGTTCTCCCCCCAATCTCTGCACACAACCTCTCTCTCCTCCCATAACCTCTCTCACCTCTCTCTCTTCTAGAGAGGCACGTGCCACTCTCTCTCCTCTATATTTCTCTCTCTAATTTTCTCTCTCCAAAACCTTAGGTAGTACCCTCTCTCCTCTCTAGACCTAAATTAATTTTAAGGGTTGAAAAATTAGAAGGGGCCTAAGTTAATTTGGAAGTTAAGGTTTAGTAGAGATTTTAAGGAGTGGTTACCTAGTTTGGCCGATTCAAGATTGAAGCTAGACCACAAATCCCTCCTCATTGGATGTGGTGACTCGGTGTGGGGTGTAAAAAGCCCTGTTGAGGTATTCTTCGGCATCTTTTCTTTTATTTATTTGTTCTTTTATTTTATATTCTCAATCACAGTATTAGGTCGTATGAATGACATCAACTAGTTGAGACTTATTTTATTTATGTATTATTTATTTTTGGAATTTTTATTGTTTATAATAAGACCATCTGTGAGTGATCTTGTTGCCAAAATTATAAGGCGTGATTATTATTAAAAAAAAAATTGTATTTCGAAGGCAAAAGATCGCATAGGTCTTTCTTTCACTAGTATCAAAGCTAGTTTTGCTTGATTATCATTAGGAGTCTTTTCTTATTTTTGCTTGAAAATATAAATATATGGCTGCTCATACCGAGATCCTGAAAACCGAAGGGTTTGATGAGACAAACTTTGCTTCATGGAAAAGAAAAATCAAATTTGTGCTCTATAAAGAAAACATGCATGAGGTACTTTTTGAGGACCGACCTCATCGTCCAACTGAAGACTCATCTCAAATAATCAAAGATGACTACGCCAATTGGAAAAGGAGGAACTTGAGATGCGAGCACATTCTTTTATGTGCCATGACTGACTCGTATTCTTCTGCGTACGAGTCAATCTATACTGCAAGTGAGATTTTTGATAAACTTGAAAGCGAGTATGTTGAACCCTCTCTCATGAAGCAAACTAAGGTTATGAGAAAGTACAATAATTTAAAAATGGTAGAAGGTACCAAGTTTGTAGATCATGTGCCCGTGTTTCATGCGCTAGTCAGAGATTTGGAAGATATAGGCATGAAGCCCAATGAATCTATGCAAGTGATTCATTTAATGAATTATCTTCCTAATTCATAGGAGACTTTCATATTTTCCATCTCTGCTATAAGAAAGGCACTAAAATTGGAGGAACTCATCACGACCATCAAATCTGAAGAAGAAATGAGGAGTTCAAGGCAAACCCCAAGGGATGTTGTGCATATGATAAAATCTCAACCATCTTTTAAATTTAAGTAAAGAAAGTGAAGAAATACTTTTGAGAAGAAAAGATATTTCAAAAGAAGAGATTTTGGAAATAAGGGAGCAAAGAGAGAGACTTGAACTTGTTTTATTTGCAAGAAGGTGGGTCACATAGCCAATAGCTGTCAGTTCAACAAATCTGATGGAACTATTTAAAGTCAAGTTTCATCCTCCAAAGTGGTAAAGAAAAGTCATGTCTTTGTAACTTCAAACATTCACTTTGTATGTATGTTTCAATTTGTATTATGTTTCAATTTTCCCAAATTTCCCAAATTGTATGTATGTTTCCATTTTCAATTTTAACTCAAGTACTGGCTTTTTACTAACTTAACTATAATTGATTTATAAACATCACATGTGATTTTATATTTTGTTTATAAATTTTAGGACTAATTTTATTTTTCATTTTTTACAAATCAATAACATCAAAAAAAATTTCTTATTTCATATTTTATATACAATTTCTCATTTCGTGCTATTTGTTGAACTTCTATATTTTATATTTTTCATACTTTTTAACATTTTTGTGATTCTTTCATGTTCTTGACCTATTTTTTGGACTCGAGCGAGTTCAGGCATAATCAATCGAGTTACTCGATGTTGTAGGGGCCGAGTAATTGAATATGGGGTGAAAGTGTATATTAACCCCACTTGATTCAATAATATTCTAGAAAATTTGCTCTATCAATCTTAAATATCTTAAGATACCCTTTATCTTCTAAATTGTAGCCATGCTCTCAATTAGGAAACCTAAAATATTTGCAAATATTGGTGGTTGGGCTTGATTTTTCGTCGTCCTAGGTCGGCCTGGATATAGGTGATCCGATTGGAGGAATCTTCTCTCAAACAACCGTGCGGCCCACTCACATGCATGCACGTGTGCTTGTAGTGCAGATAGGAACTAGCAAAGAGAGAGATTTTAATCGACAAAGAAGGGCTCCAGCACCTACCTTTCCGTTGCGGGTTCAGGGTACGCGTCCGGGAGATTCGTCTTCTTAGATCATCTCGAAAGCCCTCCATCTATCCTTGCAGCGTAGTTTGAATTTGACTCCTTCGCTTTCCTATGCAGCACTTGGATTTACACATAAAACTGGCTTTCAGGGTATATGTTTTGGGGTCTCCTACAATTGATAATATATGGTGGATTTGGGGGTCTAGTCCAAGGGTTAGAGGGGTTGAGAGTGAATAGAGAAGAAGACGTAGAGAAGAGAAAGGAGAAGATAACGAGACCGCAGGTTTGCTGTGGTTTCGAGATGCTATGGGGGAGAGAGGAGCACGGTGAGAGTTAGGACCACAGGTGTTGCGGCTCTGAGACTTAACACGCAGTGAAGGAAAAGAAGAGCGTAGAGAGAGACGGGCCCACAGGCACTACGGCTCCAAGACTTAATGCACGGTGAAGGAAGAGAAGAGCATAGAGAGAGACAAAACCACAGGGGCTGTGGCTAAGAGACTTTAATGCTCGGAAAAGAGAGAAGGGCACAGAGAGAGAGAGATGGGACTACATGTGCTAAGGATCCGAGACCTTACGCGTGGAAAGGAAGACAAGATCTCAAAGAGAGATGTGACCGCAGGTGCTGCGGCTCCAAGATTTTAACGCGCGGAAAAGAAAGTAGGGGCGCAGAGAGAGAGAGAGAGAGAGAGAGAGAGAGAGAGAGAGAGAGAGAGACGACGACAGTGTGTCGCGTACGAAGTAATTAGTAGACGTAAGAAAAGAAAGGAACGGGTACGACGAGAAGAAGGAAACGGAAAACGGGTACCGGTAGG
>NW_006494789.1:8854921-8878891 GCF_000471905.2 Amborella trichopoda
AGAGAGAGAGAGAGACAGGACCACAGGTGTTGTGGCTCCAAGAATTTAATGCGTAGAAAAGAAAGAAGGGGCTCAGAGAGAGAAAAGGGACCGTAGGTGCTGCGGCTCTGAGTTACTGCATAATAAAGATGATGCAAAGAAAGAAAGAGAGAAAAGAATGGAAAAGAAAGAAGAGAGAAAAGGCTTGGGAATTGAGCAGCCTTCTGGCGTCATCTCTCCTAAGAGGTATAACCAAAGACAAGAAAGATGCTGAGCTTAGGGGCCACAAGCATCCCGAGGGATTCAGGAGAGTGTGGTCTATAGTTCTAGACTGTCGAGAAATCACCTCCGAAGCTGGAGAGTGAAGTGTTCAGTTCTAAACAATCGTGAGCTCACTTCCGTATAGGCCCCCTAATGAGTAACTAAGAAAAAAATGAACAGAGAAATAAAAGATGCTATGAGAAAGGAATGAGAATATAAGACAGAGACGGCCTCTCAAAAACTCGGACATCTTTTCGATGTCCCCTCTCTAATGAGGTAACTGAGAACGTCGGAAAGGTCCCTAGATTTCGAGACCAAAGTCAAGAGCACTTCGGAGGATTCTAGATAGTAAGATCTGTAGTTCTAGACTGTCGAGAAATCACCTTCGAAGCTGCAGAGTGAAGTCTGCAGTTCTAGATTATCGCTAAATCACTTCTGAAAAGCCTTGCAAAAGTTGTCCGAGTTTAGAAAGATAGATAGAGTATGAGAGAAGTAGATTTATAAGAGATGAGAAAAATAGAAGAGAGAGAGATGAAAGAGAAAGAAGAGAGAGAGTGAACCTAAGCCAGCTCGGGTTTGTACGCGCCTCTGAGGATTCCTTTTGAGCACTCCGTAGAAATATGTCTTGACCTTTGGGGTTAAGGTTGGTGTCTAAGTCTAAGATGAGTTGACCTAAGTAGGTTAGGGTAGTGTATGATATAGGGTGTATGGTGATCTAAGGTGAGGTGTATGGTGTAAGGAGTAGGAAGTTGGGAAGTTTAAGGTCTTAAGTAGTAGGGAGTTTGAGGTTCTAGGGAGTTTGGAATTGGGAATTGGAAGTGGGGGATTGGGAAGTTGAGAGTTGGAAATAGGAGGTTTGGAAGTTAGGAGTTGGGAGTTAAAAGTGGTAGTAGGTTTGGGAGTTGGAAGTGGTAGGTTTGGAAGGTGGGAGTTGGAAGTGGGAGGTCCAAGGGCAATTATCCAAGGTGGTAAAGTTTTCTCTCTCCTCTCTCTTGAAGTTAGAAGCTCCTTAATCAAAAACTTTATGGGGCAAGAATCCAATTTTCATTACACTTCCCAACTTAGGTTTACAAATGACTTAAGCTCCTTATATTGAGCAACCCCAAAACAAATGTGGCATGCTTAAAACTAAGTCAAATTGTGAAAAATTACATATTAATGGAATTAAAATAAAATCCCTTTTTTGGAAAAAATTACCAAAACACCCTTTACTTCTTTTGAGCAAATGACAAAACCATCTCTCCATGAGGGACCTCTTGCCATTACTAGACTTCGAGAGCTTTATCGGATGCTTGTGGCAGTGATTTGGATGATCAATCGTCGTAGAATTGATGCTTGATCTGTTCTAAACATTTTGATGTCTTTTGATTGTCTTGAAACAGATTTTTCATGAAGGGACAAAAATCCGGCAAAGCCCATAAACTTCGACCACAGATCCGGTGCGATCCACGATGTTTCAAGTCCTCATTTTGATCACAAATTAAGGGTACATTATCACAATATTTTTGTACTAAATTTCATCCAATTTGGTTTCCGTTTGAGCATATACCCAAATTGGGAAGTTACAGGAAAATGGGATTCGACTACAGGAAAAATTTTGCCATCTTCAAGCTTGAAATTCATATTATCCGACATTTAACTGAACGTAAAAGCCATACCAAATTTGTAACCCTTCACGATGCGGTTACAACGGACTGGATTTCGTGCCGATTCGACTCACGGATCTCGAGTTATTGCTTTGTGATGGTTTTGGACTCATCTTATCTTTAGAAAATTTCTTGTCTCTAGCCATCCATGACGTGTGCCATATGTCAAAATGACCGGGTCATCGAGACCTAGCTTGTGTCGGAATTTGAGCTTGTTTCGATTCCAAACGAGTGAGCTATGAGCACTTGAAAATCATCTCGAGGGGTGAAAATGTAGTTTTCAGATATGACAACTGGTTCACCGAGGCCGCACTGCAATAGTGTGAAACCTACCCATTCATAGTAATTTGAGCCCATAATGGTCTTGGAAGGTTCGATTGAGCCCAAATTTAGTTTCTGAAGATTTTTCGATGTTCTAGATCTAATGACACTGGTTTGGTACTGTTTGAAACCCCTAAAATAAGGTTGTAGTTATAAGGTCCCTTTTAAGCATGATAGGAGCTGGATTTGAGAATCAAATTTCATCCTGATCATATCAAAACTTATCGAAATGTGACCAAACTTTGTGAGCATCCTTTGGGCATCCCATAATACACTTTTCATGTATTTTGAAGCCGTTACAGTAATTTTTCAGAGGTTACCCAGTTTTAAACTTATTTTGCAGTGTTCCCATGGTCTGGCGGTGTCTTGGGTACTGGCATGACCAGGTAGTTATTGGGTCTCTCCTTATGCACTTCGGGAATACAAGTACATCAAAAATAATGTAACAACTTATCCCACCGAATGCTACACTTCAAGAGAAGCGAGAAGTGTAGCATTCATAATAAAATTAATCGTTGAAGTTCATCTTTCGAATCCTTACTAAGACGTCTTTATTGCCTCTCAACAAAAAACTTTCTTCTCAACCATCAGCATCAGCACAACCTTTGAGGAGGAGATCATGTCGAGCTTTTTCTTAAAGGGGTGACCGAAGTGGACTCTAACGATCGAGGGCCCTGCTTAAGGGCTTCCTTCCCAATGCTACTGGAATCCATTTTCTGGGGGAGCATGCTGATAGGGTGCCTCATGAAGGGCTTACCATTCCATGTCAACAACACCTTCTAATAGTCCAGCTAGTGGGTTCCCTTGATGGGCTTTTGTCCCAATCTAACTGGTGGTGAATGTTGTCTCTGAATGGGTGCCTTGCTTAAGGGTGTCACCCCCACATCAGTGGCTTTCATTTGCAACAACTGAGGGCCTTTGGTGTATATGACCATAGTGTTGTAAGAACATGATTCTGGCTTTGGGGCCGACTAGTGAGTGCCCTTGGCGGGCGTTTGGTCCCAATTTAGTTGTTAACAGCTGAGGGTTCTTGGCGGAGTCGATCTCAGTGTTGTAAGAACTTGATTGTGGCTCTGGGGCCGACTAGTGGGTGCCCTTGTTGGGCTTTGCCCCAATCTAACTGGTGGTGAATTTTGGCTCTGAGTGGGTGCCTTGCTTAAGGGCATTACCCCACATCAGCAGTATTTTGGTTCCAACAACTAGGGGACGTTACTTAAGGACTTCCTTCCCAATGTTATTAGATCTAGATATGTCTGGCAATCAGGGGCCTTGCTTGGAGACTTCCTTCCAAATTCGTCAGATTTTTCTTTTAAAGAGCTAGTGGTGGGGAGCCTTACTTAAGGGCTTCCTTCCCCGTCTACACTAAACTCTTTTAATCTGTATTTTGAAGGGCTAGTGGTGGGGGGCCTTGCTTTAAGGGCTTCCTTCCCCATGTACACTGAACCTTGGGTTTGTCTATGTTGGTTTGGATAGAACACCGAGGAGAACCCTTAATGGGGTGCAAAACTGCTTCACCAAGATTTTGAATGATGGCACAAGGGGTGTCTCTCTGGGGGCTTACAGTCGATGTACCAGGCTTTGTCAGGGGTGTCTTGGCAGCCTGTCCTAAAAGTCTAAACCTATTAGCAATGGACGCCTAAATAAAATGGTTAGCCTTGAAACCAGGGCATCGATCTGGGTTAGGCAATTAGGTGCCTTATAAGAACTTCTATCTCGAGTTGTCGGGATGTTCTTCCTGCTCCTTGTTTTTTTTTTTTTGCTGATGTCTTGAATTGGAGAATCTCTTCCACAAGTGGCTATCATGACTTGCCATCTTGATGATTTTTCTGATCTTCATAGGGTTTTAGCCCAAGCCAAACCCAAGCTATTGTATTTTCTTAAGCTCTTTTCTGTTTTGGCGGTAAGGTACCCACGAGGGGTATTGATTCCTAAACCACCAAAATTTTGATGTGATTGGCTGAAGTCGCCTTTGGTCAAAAGCTGCATCAACCTATTTATTAGTCCAAGCACCCTTTTGGGTTTTCACCTGAACTGGATAGAAGTGGCATCATAAAAATGGTTTTCACCAAAAATTTTTTAGGCTCTTTTACTCGTGACTTCGAGGTCATGTCCACCCGTTTTTACTCATGGCACCCTTTCGGGTTTTCACCATGCCCAATTTTTTTATTTTCAGGACACTCTTACTCACTGCTTCATGGCCATACCCGCATGTCAGTTTTACTTATGGGGCCCTTGCAGGTTTTCACCATGCCCAATTTTTTTTATTTTTGACGATTTTACCAATAGCTTCGTGGCTATGTTCGCCTGAAGCTCTCATTTTTACTCATGATTATCCTCCTCAGATGCTCATCATGCCCGGCTCCCTCTTTTTTTTTTTAGAGAAATCCTCCTCCTTGAAGGCTCCCTGGGGTAACAGATACCGTGGGTGAGGATTTTATTTTTTGAAAGTGAATCATTTTGGGGATTTTTTGGTCTTTTCGAAGTAATGTATGGTTCACATCTGTTGGGTATGGTGTTTCAGATGGTTCAGTAGCTAGCTAATGCATAAAATGTCACAGGGGATTGGAATCATTAAGGACAAAAAATATCCTTAGAGTCCATTGGGTTTTATTAGACTGAATCCAGTGTTATACTATATTAACAGGTTCATGGTTTAGGGTGAGAGGGTTCGAAGATGGGGGTTACTGAGCTCAGGGTTTTGCGCTTCATATGACTTGAGGTGACCCACTGCGAGGTTAGTGTGTGCAGTTAGTAAAAGGAGCATGGCTCGCTTGTCAACGAAGTGTTATCATGCACAATTGTGTGTTAAGCCCAAGGCTAAGCCAAAGGCTTGTGTGGGTCTGCAAATGAAAAATTAGAAGAGAAGAGGCAAATGCCGACAGGGCTACATGAAATGCGCATGCTCGAGTTCACGAGACGGAACGTGAAGACAAGTTAACGGCATTGAGTGAGCGCATTCACCCGTGAGCTTGGATGCGAAACTGGGAACAAAGAGGATAAAATTGTGCCATGCCCACATGGGAGCACGTGCCCATGAACTTGGATGTGAAACTTGAGGAGGCATGACAAAGCCGCACAGTCGTGAAGGAAGGCTTACCAAGATCCTGTCATGCGTGTATACACGAAGATTGAAAGAAGGGTTTCTTATGGAGCCGTGCAACATCTGCGTATCCGGGTTTGCACAATAGAAATGGAAAATAAGATTTTTGGATGGGGCCGCACGTGCACGCGAAGAGGTGTGACAAGGCCATGGTGGCACGTGAGGAGGCATGACGGGGCCACAGCGTTGCATGTATACAAAGATGCGTGTATAAGAGAGAGATGGGGTGAAGTTGATGGGTGAAAAGGTGGTCAAGCAAGAGGGGCCATTCAAGGTTTTAAATAGTGCCTAAGTGAGGTGAGGACTCCCTAGGGATGATGAGCGACGTGAATCTGTGTGGAAGTGGTAGGCTCAAGAGTTGGGAATTTGGTGGGGAGTGAGGGTTTACTCTCACAGTTGGTGGTGGGCTTACATGAGAGTGGCAGCCTCATGATGGTTGTAGATGGATCAACTCACTTGAGAGTAAGTGGTTGAATGAGAGTGCTCAAATAGGGGTGATCACCTCATTGAGGGAAAGTTTAAGGTCCTCACCCCTTTTAGACCAAAGTAGGGGTGCTTTGAAAGTTCTCACCCTTATTGAACATGTGCAGGAGGTCTTTAATTGTCATAACCCCTGATGGACGAACTCGAGGGTCTTTTAACGTCATCACTGGTTGGAAGTGTTGAGGGAATGTTTAAGATCTTCACTCACTTTAGACCAAATAGGGGTGCTTTTATAGTCCTCACACATGTTGGACTGTTGATCGGAGCACACACGATATGAAGTGGGATCATGGGGCACCATAAGGTGCAGGGTCCCAGGGACAACTACAGGTTTCTTAACAGGGTGAAGAATGGCCTAAGGAAAAGTGTGTCACGTATGGCATTTGAGGTGCCACACGGCTTGGGACTAGGGTAATGGTCTCGTGATTTGCCACGGAACATGAATGATGGAGGCTCAAGAGAGTCATGAGTGATGTGACTCAACTGAGGAAATGGAGACCAGAAGAGTTGTGAGAGATGAAGTACTTAACGGGGAGCAAAAGCTCTTGGGAAAGAGGTGATGTGTGAAATGGACAGAACAAATTTGCACAATCGAGATTGTGATACGCCTCTACTGGGGATATTGCTTTGTGTAAAGGGATGGTTACATGCTTTAAAGGTCTATGAAGAGGTAATGGCATGGTCTACAGTCACACAGTCCGAACTATGGTATGCCTCTTTTAGGGGGAGCATTTTGTGGTATTCAATTTGGAATGACGATGCTCTTCCACTAAGGATGTCGGAGCGATGGTGCTCCTCCACTAGGGGGTACTTATGAAGAGGCGGCGGCATGACCTGGAGTCACACAGTCAGAACTATGATACGCCTCAACTGGGGAGATTGCACTTTGGATCGATGGCGCTCTTCCACTGGGAATATGACATTATGGAGAGGCAATTACATGCTTCGAAAGCACATAGTCGGAACTATGGTATGCCTCCATTGGGGAGAACACCTTGGAGTGATGGTGCTCCTTAACTGGGGAAGTTATGAAGAGGTGTTTGCATGCTTTGAAGTCACACAGTCGGAACTATGGTACACCTCAATTAGGGAGAACACCTTGGAGTGATGGTGCTCTTTCACTGGGGAAGTTATGAAGAAGGACACAATAAGGGCTATATGTAGCAAGGTGTCATGTGGCAACCATATGGAGATGTTTAAGAATGGGAGGCAGTTTATAGTCGTGCAAACGGACTGTATGTTGCGCAGTTTAATGTCATGCCACAGGGACGCAAGACCATGACATTTTATTTCGTGATGACCTCTAGAATAGGATCAACATGTCCTTATTTTGAGAATGAGTGCCCCGAAGGGTGTTTTCACCTCACTCCCTTTATTTTGACACTTTTGCCTTAATACCCTTGCGGGTTTTCACTATGGCCATTTTTTCTCTTTTATTTTTGACATATTTTACCCACGGTGACTTTCAGGGTGCACACCATGTTCGTCAACTTTTGTTTTCTTTTTCTTATGTTTTACTCTTTTTTCTTTTCTTTTCTCTTCTTTTTTGTCTTTTCTTTTCTCTTCTTTTTTGTCTTTTCTTTTCTTTATATTCTTTTACCCATGACGCCTTTGCAGACTTTCGTCATGTCCATCTTTTTAAGGGGGCTATTTTAAGGTCATACCGTCGTGACCACGGGGAGGCAAGCTTAAAGACATGCCTTCGTGACTATCGATTTGGTGTGATTTAAGGTCGTCCACCAAGACCTAATGGAGGCAAGTTTAAGGTCGTGCCTTCAAGACCGTGTGTTATAGTTTAGGGTCGTATAGCTCGGACCATCATGCGACGCAATTTAATATCAGGCAGTCAGGACGCATGCTATAGTTTAAGGTCATATAACTTGGACCATTGTGCGAAGAAGTTTAACGTCATGCGGTCAGGACGTGTGCTATTGTTTAGGGCGATGTAGCTTGGAACATGATGTGATGCAGTTTAGGGTCTTGCAGTGTGGACCATTATACGAAGTAGTTTAACATCATGTGGCCAAGACATGTGTTATAGTTTAAGGTCGAATAACTTGGACCATTGTGCGAAGCAGTTTAACATAATGCGACCAAAATGTGTGCTATATTTTAGGTTCATGTAGCTTGGACCATGATGCGATGTAGTTTAGGGTCTTGCAGCATGGACCATTGTGCAATGCAGTTTAACGTCATGTGGCCAGGACATGTGCTATAATTTAAGGTTGTATAACTTGGACCATTGTGCGAAGCAGTTTAATGTCATGCTGCCAAGAAGTGTACTATAGTTTAAGGTTGTATAACTTGGACCATTGTACGAAGCAGTTTAACTTCATGCGGTCAGGATGTGTGCTATAGTTTAGGGTCATGTAGCTTGGACCATGATGCGATGCAGTTTAGGATCATACTACGTGGACCATTGAGCGAAGTAGTTTGACGTCATGCGGCCATGACGTGTGCTATAGTTTAAAGTCGTATAACTTGGACCATTGTGCGAAGCAGTTCAACGTCATGCGGTCAAGACATGTGTTATAGTTTAAGGTCATATAACTTGAACCATTGTGCGAAGAAGTTTAGGGTCTTGCACCGTGGACCATTGTGCAATGCAATTTAAAATGGGCTTGAGTGGAGAGTTTTTAAGGATCTGAGCTGCAACGAGCTCAAGCTGAGTAAGTTCAGGCTTACGGGCTTGAATGAGTAGTGGCTCAGCTTGTCAGGAGTCTATGGGGTTGTCAATGTCAAACTGACTCTTTCCCCTGTTTGTTGGCTTTTCTTTGCCCCGAGCCAGACTTCAGACCTTATAGATCACTGGCCCCACTATGCCCCAAGCGACCTCATTGACATGTATTATGTGGCAACCTTCTTCGACGTCACTGATGCCAATGGTAACAAGGGGGAAGAAGGGGTTCTCCTGTTGAGAGGAAGAATCTTCTTTGCTCTTAAGTTGGGCTTTCAGCATCCTCGTCTCCTGGCCTCATATTCAGGCTTCATTGTTATTTCCCTTCTTGATGGCCAAGTAGAACTGCCCCCGAGTGAAGGCGAGCAGTTTTTCTAGACTCTTTTCATGTTTTCCCTCAAAACTAGGGGTAATATCAAACATGCTTGTGTGTGGAGAGTCCGAAGATATGCTTGGGATAGCTTGGGGGCCAACCCTTAGTGAGGTAAAAGATCTAGGCTTTGGGATGCCAACCTTAGTGATTGGAATGGCCTTACGGCCACTATTGTTTGCCTGCAAAAATATGTGCACATTTGACCTACGACTGGGTCGTTGATCATGTGCTCTTTGGGGGATGACATTTGAGTTGCCCCAAGCTGAGTGAATAGTATGCAATGCAATTGGAATGAGTTGAGAATCACTCTTGATAATGGGTCTGGGTCCCAAGAGACCCAGAGTGTGCGAGAGACTCGGGGTGGATTTTTGCTTACCCCGAAATGACAAGCCAACGGCTAGGCTGTTAGTCGTAGTGGGTTTGGAAGTGTGTCAAGTAACCATGTGTTCCTTCGACTAATGTGGGCCAGTGATTAAACCGTTGGTTTGGGGTGTATGATATATGATGCCGAGACGGGCAGCACGTGTGTGGAAAGAAGAATTGGAGGTGGACCTCTTAGCACCCACAAAAGCAATGGCTTTAGAAGAGCCTATTATGAGGGAAGGGAGAGTTGCCTTAGGGCCACTCTTAGGCTTCAGACCAGTGGAGAATCCATCAGTATCTGTGTGAGCATGAGAGGTGGTGGTTTTAGAACCACCCATGCATTTTACGTCAACGGACTAGTCGTTGATGCGGGTAGATGGGGAGTATGGGATTTAAGAGCCCCTTCACACCTTAGGTTGGATTGAAGCCCAAGTGCGAGCAATTTAGTCACTTCGCAAAAGAAGGAAAGGAGATGTAGGTTGAGAATCCTTACCCCCAACGATAGGGTGGCGTGTCCCTAGTGGAGTCGCCAGTTGGTTGGGCCTAATTTCTAGTCATCCCAGGTCGGCCTTGATATAGGTGACCTGGTCGGAGGAATCCTCTCTCAAACAACCATGAAGCCCACACGTACGTGTACGTGTGCTTGTAGTACGGATAGGAACCAACAAAGAGAGAGATTTTAATCTACAGAGAAGGGCTCGAGCATCTACCTTACCATTTCAAGTTCAGGGGATACGTTTGGGCGATTCACCCTCTTAGATCATCTCGATAGCCCTCCTGCTGTCCTTACAACGCAGTTTGAATTCGACTCCCTCACTTTCCTGCGTAGCACTTGGATCCACACACTAAGAATGGCCTTCAGGGTATACTTTTTGGGTCCTATTGGTAATATATGGTGGATTTGGGGGTCTAATCCAAGGAAATAGAGAAGAAAAAGTGAAGAAGAGAAAGCAGAAGATGACGGGACCGAGTTTGTTGTGGATTTGGGGGCCTAGCACATTCTTATCAGAACACATTCTTATCAAAACACATTCTTATTAGAGCATATTCTTATCATAACACATTTTTATTAGAGCACATTCTTATCATAACAGATTACGTCCATGCATTATGCTCAAAGCACGCCGACAAAATCACATATCACTTAGCATGCCCCATAATTATGCACACATATTACTACAGAACGTGTGTAATAGTCATGTACACATATCATGACAGAGCATATCTTACAACATGCTTTTATATCATAACAGAGCCCATCTCATTATCAGGTATTCTTACCACCACAGAGCATAATTTAATGTACATATGTATGTCCAAATCAGGACACAAATCATAAGGCTCATTAAAAACAATTTCGAATTATTTTGCCAGTTTGAGGAGTTAACACAATCCACCTTTAGGAGTATAAACTACAAACCACATAGAATTTCAGTATGATCCACATCCATTTTTAAAGTAGACTCATTCATCTTTCATGTAAAAGTAGTTTGAACTCATTCGGACATGATTTGGTTCGTGAACTATTCCATACAAAAACATGTAAAGTTTTTTGAAATTTTCCTGTCATCACTACAGTGACATCTTCATAGAAAAAGGGGCATAATTTCCAAACCACATGGAAGTTTTTTTTTTATTACAATACCATAATTAAATTATACTCACTTATCTTTCATTCAAAAGTGGCTTGAGCTCATTCGTACATGATTGGTCAGTGAACTATTCAATTAAAAAACATATAAAGTTTCTGGAAAATTTCATGTCATCACTATAGTGACATCTTCATAGATCAAGGGGTATAATTTCCAAACCACATGGAATTTTGTTTTGATTCCCAACCATAATTAAAATAGACTCATTCATATTTCATTCAAAGGTAGTTTGAGATTATTCAGACATGATTTGGTCAGTGAACTATTCAATACAAAAACATATAAAGTTTCTGGAATTTCTTTTCACAATTCTGACATATTCTAGAAAATGGCTCATAACTTTCTAATCAAGAGAGATATTGATATGGGTCTTATTCCTCTTAAAATATACTCAAAGGGTTACTTCTCTACAAAATTTCATAATCAATAGAGATAATTTCAATGCTCAAACAACTCAAAGGAGAGTAAAAATCGTGGAAAAATCAGGGAGCATACTTAGCCAATTTTTAGAAGCATCATCCATATCCCTAGTAAAACTTCATATTTTAAATCAAACAAGTTGAACATACATCAAACAAGGCATGAAACATGGGATCTTAGATCCACTTACAGTACTTAAAAGGACTCCAATGCACTCCAAAAGGCCAAGCTCCAAGGATGGGTTAAGGGCCTCAAGTCTTTAAGGCTAAGGAGGGTGGGCGTGAGTGAGTGAGAGAGAGAGAGAGAGAGAGCAAAAAAGACTAGGAGTGAGGTGAAAATGGGGGTTTAAATAGCAACAGAGAGGGTGGCAGCAGCAAGCAACAAACAAGCATCACCCAAGGTGGCATGCAAGTGCCACGTGGTATGCAGGAGGCATGCAAACATGCCAAATAAAAGTAGATGACTCGTTAGCACACCAACACATGCCGGAAAAAGTTCAGGTCCTTACATCATCCCCCCTCTAAAAATAGGATGTTGCCCCCAAAATCATACCTCTGCTAAGCAAACACATGGGGGTACTTATCATGGATATCATCTTCCCGTTCCCAAGTCGACTATTCCCAAGAATGGTACTGCCACGAAACACCGCCCAGAGGGATCTCATTATTACGTAACACCTATATCCTTCTATCCATTATCTCAATTGGCTGCTCGATGAAGGTTAGGTCCTCTCTGATCGTAATCGGTTCATAACTCGGAACATGGGATGGGTTAGGCTGGTACTTCCTTAAGAGAGATGTATGAATGACATTGTGGATGTTCGCCAACTCGGGTGGTAGGGCAACTCGATATGCCACACCTCCGACTTTTCTCAGAATCTCAAAAGGCACAATGTACCACAGCTCAACTTCCCTTTCTTGCCGAATCTCATAATGCCCTTAGTTGGCGATACCTTCAAGAAAACCCGATCACCTACCTCAAACTTGATGTTTCTCCTCCGGTTATCGGCGTAACTCTTTTGCCGACTCTAAGCTGTCCTGAGCCTTTCCTAAATCAAAGCAGTCTTTTCTAAGGTCACTTGAACAATTTCTGGCCCTAAGAGTCTTTACTCACCAATCTTGTCGCAACAAATGGGTGACCTGCATTTTTTTCCATATAGGGCCTCAAAAGGCACCATCTGAATGCTAGCTTGAAAGTTGTAATTATAATCAAATTCAATCAGGGGTAAATGATCATCCCAACTTCCCTTAAAATCAAAGACACAAGCCCTTAATATGTCTTCCAAGGTTTGAATGGTTCTCTCTGATTGTCCATCAATCTGCAGGTGGAATGCAATGCTAAAAGTATGTCTCGTCCCCAAGGCTGACTGCAAACTAGCCCAGAATCAAGAGGTAAACCTAGTGTCCCGATTGGAGACAATGCTGACAAGTATTCCATGTAATCTCACTATCTCCTTGATGTATAACTAGGCCAGTTTATCCAATGTGTAGATCATGCAGACCGGCAAGAAGTGGGCAGCTTTGGTCAGCCGGTCCACGACAACCCAAATGCTTTCATGCCCAAAACTCGTTCTAGGCAAACCAGAGATAAAGTCCACAACAATGTGCTCCCATTTCCATTCTAGCACGGATAAGGGCTGCAACAATCCTGTGGGTTTCTGATGCTCACCTTTCACTTGCTAGCATGTCAAGCACTTAGAAACAAACAGTGCTACTTCCCTTTTCTTCAGGTCCTGATACATCTTAGTACTCTCAAGATGTATAGGATAACGAGAGTGGTGAGCTTCCTCTAGGATATCTCTCTTCACATCCTCATCATTCGGGATACAAACTCGATCTCTGAATCTCAACAAGTCATAACTGCTCCTAGAGAAATCATCCCTCTTTCCCAGTTTCATCTCTTCCAAAATCTTCACGAGATGGGGATGCCTCTTTTGTGCTGCCGGATTTGTTGAAACAAGATGTGGTTCTACCCTTATATGGGCTGTCATACTTACCCCACTACCCCGAGGCAGAGCTGAATGTCAACCCACTACATCATGTAATAACTTCATTTCTCGAACCAACAAATGAGCCACTAATATCACGAGTCTTCTGCTTAGAGCATCGGCTACTACATTGGTTTTTCTCAAGTGATATTGGATGGTACAATCATAATCGTTTAATTGGCCAACCCATCTCTTTTGCCTCATGTTCGACTCCTTTTGGGAAAACAAGTACTTGAAGCTCTTATGATCCATAAACACCTTAAATTGGGTGCCATAAAGATAATGTCTCCAAATTTTCAAGGTGAAGACTATAATCGCAAGCTCTAAATCATGGGTTGGATAATTCTGTTCATACGGCTTTAACTGTCTGGAGACATATGCAATAACCTTCCCTTGCTGCATAAGTACACATCTGAGCCCTTTATGAGAGGCATCGGTGTAAACTATAAAGTCCTCATTTCCTTCGAGTAAGGCCATTATCCTCTTCTTTAGTTCCTCAAAAATTTTCTAACGATCATATGACCACACAAATCTTACATTCTTCTGGGTTAGGCAAGTCAGAGGGAGCGCTATCTTTGAAAATTCTTCTACAAAGCGCATGTAATAACCTACTAGCCTCAGAAAACTACGGACCTCAGTCACGCTTGTTGTCTCCCCCACTGGATCACAACCTCAATCTTAGAAGGGTCCACCGCGACCCCATCCCTAAAAACAACGTGCCCAAGGAAGGCCACACTAGGAAAAAACTCACTGTTGCTTAACTTGACATACAGCTTTTATAACCTTAAATTCTGAAGGACTACTCTTAGGTGCTGCTCATGCTCCTTTAGGCTCTTCGAATACACCAAGATGTCATCAATAAAAACCACAATCAAATTGTCCAAAAAGGCTGAAAATTCTAGTCATCAAGTCCATGAAAATAGTTGGGGCATTAGTCAATGTGAACGGCATTATTAAAAACTTATAGTGGCCATATCGGGTTCTAAATGCGGTCTTAGGAACATCCCCCTCCTTGACACGCAGTTGATGATAACCCGATCGGAGATCGATGTTAGAGAAAACTTAGGCCCCTTAAAGCTGATAAAAGATGTCATCAATCCTAGGCAGAGGATACTTATTCTTTACTATTACTTGATTTAACTGCCTATAGTCTAAGCAAAGTCTCATGGACCCATCTTTTTTCCTCACAAATAGAACTGGCGCACCCCAAGCCGACACACTGGGTCGGATGAATCCCTTTTCCAACAACTCTTGCAATTGCTCTTTCAAATCCTTCAATTCTGCTGGGGCCATTCTATAAGGGGCTTTAGCGATGGGAGCAATGATAGGGACCACATTTATCTCAAACTCTATCGCCCTTATTGGAGGCAAGGATGACAATTCCTCAGGAAAAACTTTTGGGTATTCTCTTACTACTGGAATCTCCTATAACTTAGACTGGATGTCCCGATTCTCTACGACATAAGGTAAGTACCCTATACATCTTTTAGCTAAAAGACGGGAAACCCAACGGGCAGAAATAAAATGTAAAGGGGGAGCATCTAAGATACCGACAAAGTGCAGCTCAGGAAGGTTAGGGTGTCTAAAAGTCACAGTTTATCATAACAGTTAACAGTAGAACGGTGTGTGGGACAACCATTCCATGCTCAGAATAATATCAAAATCTTGAATATTTAAAAGTATTAAATTTTGTGGGCAGGTCACACCTCTCTAGAAAAACTCCACACTATTTGTATACCCTATAAGTTTCCATAGAATCCCCCACAGGGGTGCACACTACTAAAGTATAGTCAAGAAGTGAAGGTTCAATATTTAGATGACATGCAAAATGAGGTGCAATAAAAGAATGAGAAGAACCAGGGTCAATCAAGATTTTAGCTTCTCTACCTCAAACAAGGAGCATACTTCTTATCACTGAGGTAGATGCCTTAACGTCCTGCTCCATGTATGCAAATACCCGACCTTGAGTCTTTGATCAGTTCTTCAGCTTTACCATAGGGCAGTCCTTGATCCAGTGGTCAGGCTTTCCACACTTAAGACACTTTTTTCGATTTCTTGTAGCACTCTGCAGTAGAATGATTATTGAACCCACAATAAGAGCATGTTGAGCACCAGTTCTCCCTCACATCGCCCTAAAGGGTCTTTTGAATTTTCACACTACCCTGGTTTGTCCTTCGCCTAAAGTCTCTCATAGGAGACAACCGAGTCTTCCTTCCAAAGCTTCCAGATGATGTGGACCTTACTCTCCATTCTTTCCTTAGCCGGAACTCCTCACAATCCCTCTCGATCTTTATAGCAAAGTCCACTAATGGGGAGAACATCTTAAGGTTGGCTGATATTACCCTCCCTCTTATATCTAGCTGAAGGCCCCTTTCAAACTTGCTTGCCTTACGCACCTCCATATTGATGTGGGGCGCATACCGATAGAGTTCTGTGAACTTGGTTCCATATTGTTCTACCGTTAGTCTCCCTTATTGTAGCTCAATAAACTCGACTTCTTTATTCTCCCAGACAGAATCAGGGAAATATTTCTCATCAAATGCCACTAGGAAGTTTTCTCAGGTGGCTTCAGTCCCTATCTCCCTCCAGGACTGTTTCATCGAACTCCACCAATGTTCGTCTTCCCCCTCCACTATAAAGGTTCCTAGTCAGACTTTTTGCACATCCAAATAGTGTAAAACATCCAATGTCTTCTCTACTTGTCTCTTCCATCTTTCAGCTTTTCTACTCCCCCTGCCTCGAGAATGCTGGAGGTGCTAGTCTCCTAAATCTATCAATTAGACCACTATCTGCCTGATCTGGGGCAGGGGTAGCAAGGCCGGTATATAATCTTTCATAACCTAAGTCATGGCCCCAAGCATCTTGAAGAATTCTCTGAGGGCCTCAGTGTTCTCAGTATTAGAACTTGCATTGTTGGCATGAGTACATGTCATCTTGACCTAAAACAGGAGCACCTAATTACTAGCCTATCCGAAAACCACTCTAAGGATACTTATAAGACTTTTTGGGCCAAGAAACCTATCATGCTCTGATACCGTAATTGTCATGATCCCGCCCCCTTGCCCCCTTCCGTACTTGCCAGAGGGCAGCAGAGTGCAGGACCGTGATCAAAGGGTAGCAAAAGCCACTCAGAGGGGAGTGGTTTAAAGCTATAGAAAGATGGAATCAAAGCAAACCATGAAAGAGATCAAAAACTCCAAACATGAACACAAGCTAAAATTGGAAAACCAAGTTCCAAACTATAAATATGCAAAAGAGATACAAAGTATTACAACTATGTCCAAGGCTTGAAGGCCCAAAACATTTACATGACTTCCAAAATACACAAATACACAAGAACTATATGGCCAAAGCCAACCAAAACATACAATAGAAAACCACAACTTCAACGAAAGCCCGGAGCTCCAAATACCAGTCGTGATCCCCGTACCGCCCATCCTCGACCTACGGCTATCGCACTACAAGAATTGAAGTTAAAGGAATGATCTACAAAGCTCAGTAAGTAGATCCAGATGGCAAGTGTCACAAGTATATATAATGAATGATTCTTTTTAAGGATAAGCAATTATAATACAGATATGATATGAGTTAGCAATTTATCAAATCTTTTCATCACGTGCACCATCACAAATCATCATAGCTATAAATCGACAAGCATAGAAAGTATAAACCATATCAACAGGTAGTAACCAACCCACTTCCTAAATCACCTACTCCCGAAGTAGAAGTCTCATTCATCAGGCCAAGCAAATCCCATTGTTTAGGACTTCTATTATCACTCAGGAGGGAAGGCAATGACAAATGGGTAACCCATTTCGTAATGCCCTCACATGCACACACACATTCCTAGCGTGTTTTGGGTTTTGATAGGCACTGGCCTTATAGACACGACCCTCTCATGTGCCCTTTTGGCGAGAAAGCATTACACTACCAAAAGGGTCCCAATGAATAGTATCTCATACAGAAATTTGGAAGGGCTCAACCCATCCCAATACGCACTTAATCATCATAGCTCCCATCCTATCATAGGGAGTTAGGGAAATATCTCAATTGCTGGCACAACTTTCTTCTCAGATCACATTACACTACCAGCGGATGACCCATTGTGTGGTGCCACTTATCATAGCACAATCTTATCAGAGCACATTCTTACCTGAATCCTATCTTATCAGAGCACATTCTTATCAGAACACATTCTTATCAAATCATATTCTTATCATAACATATTCTTATCAGAGCACATTCTTATCATAACACATTACGGACATGCATTATGCTCAAAGCATGCCGACAAAATCACATATCACTTAGCTTGTCTCAGAATTATGCACACATATCACTACAAAACGTGTGTCATAGTCATGTACACATATCATGACAAGGCATATCTTCCAACATGATTTTATATCATAACAGAACCCATCACATTATTAGGCATTCTTACCACCACAGAGCATACTTTAATGCACACATGTATGTCCAAAGCAAGACACAAATCATAAGACTCATTAAAAACAATTTCGAATTATTTTGCTGGTTTGAGGAGTGAACACAATCCACCTTTAAGAGCATAAATTCCAAACCACAAAGAATTTCAGTATGATCCAAAAGCCGTTTTTAAAGTAGACTCGTTCATATTTTATGTTAAAGTGGTTTGAACTCATTCGAACATGATTTGGTCTTTGAACTATTCAATACAAAAATATGTAAAGTTTTTGAGGTACTGAGGTACTATGTGAGAAAGACGATGCAATGGAAAAAAGAGAGAAAAGGAGGGAAAAGAAAGAAGAGAGAAAAGGACTGGGAATTGAGCAGCCTTTCGACGCCACCTCTCCTAAGAGGTATGAAAGATAATGAGCTTGGGGGTCACATGTATCCCAGGGGATTCAGGAGAGTGTGGTCCGTAGTTTTAGACTAATAAGAAATCACCTCTGAAGCTGGAGAGTGAAGTGTGCAGTT
Source organism: Amborella trichopoda (assembly GCF_000471905.2). The sequence goes on from NW_006494789.1 coordinate 8,873,143, forward strand.
CTAGACTATCGTGAGCTTACTTCCATATAGGCCCCCTAATGAATAACTAAGAAGAAGGTGAATAGAAAAATAAAAGATGATATGAGAAAGGAAAGAGAAGATAAGAAAGAGAAGGCCTCTCAAAAACTAAAACATCTTTTCATCGTCCCCTCTCTAAGGAGGTAACTGGTAACGTCGGAATGGTTCCTGGACTTCAAGACCAAAGTCTTGAGCACTCCAGAGGATTCTAGATAGTGAGGTCTGTAGTTCTAGACTGTCGAGAAATCACCTCCGAAGTTAGAAAGTGAAGTCTGCATTTCTAGACGATCACAAAATCAATTCTAAAGAGCCTTGCGTGAGCTGTCCGAGTTTAGAAATATAGATAAAGTATGAGAGAAGTAGATTTATAAGAGATGAGAGAAATAAAAGAGAGATAAAAAAGAGAGAGAGAAGAAAGAAAAAGAGGAGAGAGAGTAGGCCTAAGCCAGCTTGGGTTTGTGCACACCTTTGAGGATTCCTTTTGAGCACTCCTTAGAAATATGTCTTGACCTTTGGGGTTAAGGTTGATGCCTAAGTCTAAGATGAATAGACCTAAGTAGGTTAGGGTAGTGTATGAGATAGGGTGTATGGTGATCTTAGGAGAGATGCATGGTGTAGGAACTACGAAGTTAGGAAGGCTAAGGAGTAGAAAGTTTAAGGTTCTGGGTAGTAGGGAGTTTGAGGTTCTAGGGAGTTCAAAATTGGGAGTGGGGGGTTTGCACGTTGGGAGTTGGAAATAGGAGGTTTGGAAGTTAGGAATTGGAAGTCAGAGGTTTGCAAGTTGGGAGTTGGAAGTTGGGAGTTGGAAGTGGGAAGTTGGGAGTTGGAAGTGGTAGGTTTGGAAGTTAAGAGTTGGAAGTGAGAGGTCCAAGGGCAATTACCCAAGGTGGTAAAGTTTTCTCTTTCCTCTCTCTTGAAGTTAGAAGCCATACCTAATCAAAAACTTGAAGGGGCAAAAACTCAATTTTTATTACGCTTCCCAACTTAGGTTTACAAATGACTTAAGCTCCTTATATAGAGAAACCACAAAACAAGGGTGACATGCTCAAAATTAAGCCAAATTATGAAAAATTACATATTAATGGAAAATTATGGAAAATTACATATTAATGGAATTAAAATAAAATCCCTTTTTTGGATAAAATTACGAAAATACCCCTTAATTCTTTTAAGCAAATGATAAAATCATCCCTCCATGAGAGGCCTCTTGTCATTGGTAAACTTCAGATGCTTGTGGCAATGATTCGGACGATCGATCGTTGTAGAATTGATGCTTGATCCATTCTGAACATTTTGATGTCTTTTGATCATCTTGATATGAATTTTTTATGGAGGGGCAAAAATTTGGCTAAGCCCATAAACTTCGACCACCAATCCAGTGCGATCCACGATGTTCCAAGTCCTCATTTTGATCACAAATTAAAGGGGACATTTTCACAATCATTTAAAGGCTGTAGGAATGAATTGATATAAGTACATTATTTTTCACATTTGTCAAGGCCTTTATGTAACTTTGTAACATGTTTCTTGTTCTTTTTTTCAAGAATAGAAGAAAGATATTCTTTAATTTCTCAGATATCTGGGAAGAACAAGAGAAGGCTTAGTCCATTGACAAAGTGGGACACAAAGAAGGTTTTGAATTTGGAAGAAGAAGAGGAGAATGGTTTTCTTCATGCATTGGAGAATATTGGCCCTCTAGGCAAATGCTTGAAATTCTTTCTTTACTGCCTGTGAGATCCATATACAGGTTTAAATGTGTCGCCAAATCTTGAGATCAACTTCTATCTTCTCATTATTTGCTCTAATCCTATCTCTCTCGAATTCATCACAACCTTCGCCTTTTTCCCTCATCAAAGTACATCATGGCTTCTTACCTCTCTATATTTCCCTTGACCTACAAAAATGCATTCTGTCACTATTTCTTGAGGTGAAGTTATATTCCAAATGTTACTTGTTGGGCAAGTCGGTGTGCAGCAATGGCTTAGTATGTTGCACCTCCTTATTCCCTTCTGGTTATTTTAAATATAGTTATAACTGTCACATCTATTGTCCTAAAATTTATGATCTGATTGATTTCATCAAATTCAACCATTCTCCTATTTTGTTTGGATTTCATTACAATCTCAATAACCAGATCTTCAAGCTAATCAACAAGAGAAAATCACTATGGAATGCTCAGGTTTTTAGCTCTTCAAGTAGAAAATGGAAATGGGCTGAGGGCGGACCATTGTTCAATTATACGAGGAGCAAGGACGTGTTCCTATGTGTAGGAGGAATGTGCTATAAATTATTTGTCTCCCATGTGCACATTTTTCGATATGGAGAGAGAGATATGGGAAACTGTTGATCTTTCCTTTCAAGTTGAGGCACAAGATCATGTGTATATTGACAAGGTAGGGAAAACGGGTGTGCGTTGTATGCCCATTGAGAATGAGAATGGGGGTGTTAGAAGTGTGGCATTTGAACCTAGAGAAAAATGGAAGAAAGTGATGGATATAGAACTCGAAAACCACTTCAGCTTTCAACAAACTTTCCACACCTGTAGTATGCTCCTATGCTGTCACACTCTCCTCATCCATGATAGGTGCAGTACCGACAGTACCGAGCTCAACTTATATGACATTAGGTGTAAGGGCCACAATTCAATTGAACCGGACCACTCATGGCAGTGGAGAGAGAGAAGGAAGTCGCGAAAGGCGGAAGTGCATGCCCTGTGCTAAGGGCGAAGGTTAGCGTTGTCTGGGTGATTTGGCTCAGTGCCGTCCATGTAGAATAAAAGCAATCACCGCACGCAAGGGTGAAGAAATGGTAATGCCGCGTGTGAACAAGGGTTAACGTCGCGAGCGTGAGAGGAGTATCGCCGAGCGCGAAAGGCGTAAGAAGCATCGTTGTGTGTGTATCGCCGACTGGTGCATCGCCTCAAGCATATCCCCAGCGGGCGTATCGCCATCAGCATATTGCCGTCTGAGGCATCGCCGCACGTGGGAGCTTAATGCCATCAGTGTCGAAGGAGCAGAAAGAGAAAGGAGGAGGCAGCGCCGCATGAGTGCGTGGCTAACGTCGAGTGGAAGACAAATGAGCGTCACGGCAAGCGTCATCGCCTTGTGACTAATACCGCGTGCGACCAGAGGGTAACGCCGCGGGCGTTCAACTAACCGCGTACGACCACTGACGGGGTCAACGCCTCGCCAAATCTGTCAGCGTCGTGCGGAAGTTGTCAACGTCGCGCCACACAGGTGATGCCAACTACAGCCCTTTTTCCTACTTACAGCAGCGTCAGCCACAGTAGTTCGCACCAACCCCCACGCTTATAAATCATGCCCCTCCCCCACAACCGTTTGTTTTTCAAACTCTCTTTCTCTCTCTCTAGCACTTAGCATGGAAGTGCAATGGCTGATTGGCGCAAAGGTGACCTGTGCGTGAGACTTCTAGAGCGAAGCTGTCGTGGGGGGAGCAAGGGGCTACGGGGGAACTGCGCGAGGAAGCTTAGGAGCGTCGTGACCAAGTAAGTGGATCTAGTGTCGTGCCTTGAGATTTCCATGGAGTAATGCGATATGCAGAATATGAAAATGGTATATTAAAATGCAAGGATATAGAAATACATGGAAATGAAAAGAACGAACATTTATCCATCCCAATGAGCTTGGAGAATCTGTGAAGGAAATCTTCTTGTCAACTTGCTAATTCAACTTGTAAATGGTAGGTGAAATGGTAATAACATGTGAATACTTGTGGGAAAGGGAATTTCCAGCAACTGTGAGGGCTCTTGAGTTGAGCCTTTCGCTGACTAAAGGCGCCTGAATGGGCCCAAATCGGTTTAAAATGAAAGATACACATGTCTCGTTAAAATTTACTTTTTTCATCATGATAAAATGTCACATGAATCAAAAGCCATGTCAAAAAATGCATGAACCTGCCACTGCACACCGTCGCTATAAATTTCAGCAATTGTGACTCTTTTTGGTCCACACTTTTGTCTTGGCAAATGACGTCCAAATGTTTTCATACCACCGTTGGAAATCCCTGTGAATAAACTTAAATTTGCATGTTTTGAGATTTTTAAAATTCCCTATGAATTTTGAGTTATGCTCTAAAATGCATGAACACCTCATGGCTCACTGTTTTCCAGCCACTATGACTTGTTTGGGACCAAACCTATAATCTGACCAATGAGGCTCGATTTCCTTGATAAGTGAGGCATTTAACCTTGTCATTTAGCTATTACTCGAAACATTGAATTTTTCATGATAAATGATAAGCAACTGTTACATGATAATTATGCACGTGCCATAAAATAATACGATGAGGCTTCGCCACAATGTGCCTTGTGAAATAGTGATAATAGCAATATTAATGTGATAGCTTCATGATGGAAGTTTCATGATGAGTGCCAAAATGCCATTGATGATGTCCATGTGTAAATGTTATGCTACGATTTATGTAATGATTTGTGTTAATTGTCATGCTGTTATGATGAGATAGAGAATCAGTTAGGTAGACATATTAAAATTCTTCGAACAGATAGGGGAGGTGAATATTGCTCCACCTTATTTTCTGAATTTTGTAAGGAGCATGGTATAATTCACCAAACAACTATGCCATATACACCACAATAAAATGGTGTAGCTGAAAGAAGAAATAGAACTCTAATAGACATGGTTAGGTCCATGATGAGCAATTCAAATTTATCTCCCCATTTTTGGGGTGAGGCTCTCAACACTGCAATATATATCATTAATTGTATTCCAACTAAATCTATAGACTTGACCCCATATGAATTATGGACAGGTAGGAAATCTGACCTTACTATCTTGAAAGTTTGGGGTTCTTGGACACATGTGCTTATACCACTACAAAATAGAGATAAATTACAAAGTAAAACTATAAAATGCTCTTTTATAGGCTATTCAAAAAATTCTAAAGGATATAGATTCTAACACCATGATACTAGATCATTAGTAGAGAGTCGTGACGCTCATTTCTTAGAAAATATAGATGATGAAAATATTTTAAATAAGCCTATTGACTTACATGAAATTGATAAAGATAAAGGTCTGACAGACCCTATTTCTCAGACTCCCTCTACATTTGGTGGGAATGATGCAATTGAATCAAGTATACCAGATAGGACTAAAAGAACTAGAGCCCCACCTATGACTTTAGAAGAATTTTATGTATTTGTGAATGCAGATAATTACTCTTCAATGAGTGAAGATACAATAGATGGACTGAAGCTATGGATGATGAACTTGATTCTATTAAAAAAAATCAAGTTTGGGAGTTGGTTGACCTCCCTAAAGATAGAAAAGTCATCGGTTGCAAATGAGTCCTAAAGAAAAAGCTTAATGAAAATGGATCCATTGATAAATATAAAGCTAGGTTAGTAGCTAAAGGATTTACCCAGAGGGAGGGCATATATTATGTAGAAACTTATTCTCTAATAGCTAAAATTTCATCTATTAGGATCATCCTTGCATTAGTTGCATATTATAATCTAGAATTATTTCAGATAGATGTCAAAAAAGCTTTCTTAAATGGAGAATCAAAAGAATATATATACATGAAACAATCAGAAAGATATGTAATTAAAGGCCAAGAAGACAAAGTATATAAACTTAAGAAATCTTTATATGGCCTAAAACAGTCTTCTAGGCAATGGTCTTTACTTTTCATAATGCAATCACTGAAATTAGTTATATAGCTAATAGGTTAGACCATTGTGTATATGTCT
>NW_006494789.1:8879607-8903088 GCF_000471905.2 Amborella trichopoda
GACTAAGTTCCCATTTTGAGATGAAAGTTATGGGAGAAGCCTCATATGTATTGGGCATTAAGATAACAAGAGATAAAATTTTAAGACTTCTATGTTTATCTCAAAAAAATTATTTAGAAAGTGTTTTAAAGATATTTAAGATGGAAAATTACAAGCCCATAGATACACCTGTTTGTAAAGGCTTCAAATTATCAAAGAAAATGTGTCTATTAAATGATAGTGACAAAGCTGAAATGAAAAGAATTTCATATGCTCAAGCTATAGATGCATAAATTATGCCATGTTATGTACAAGACGTGATTTGAGCCATGCATATGGTGTTATAAGTAGATTTCAGAGTAATTATAAGATGGCTCATTGACAAGCTGTAAAAAGGATACTCAGATATATTCAAAAAACTAAAAATTACAAGTTGTGCTTCCAAGCTGACAACTTAGAGGTTACTGAGTACTCTGATGCAGATTTTACAAGAAACCTAGATGATAAAAAATCAACCTCAAGAATTGTATTCATCTTTGGAGGTGGATATGTTTCTTGGTCTAGTAAGAAACAAGGTTGTGTAGCTCGGTATATTATGGAAGCCGAGTATATTGCTTGTAGCATTGTTACAACTTTTGTCGTCAGGATTAAACACTTTATAAATGATTTAAAGCTGGATATAGTCGACGGACCTGTTAATTTTTTTTGTTCTAATCAAGCTGTTATTCCATCAATTTGAAATTGAGCTTATAGTTCAAAGGGTAAGCATATTGAAATTGATTTTCATTATATTTATGATATTATTGAAAAGAATGAAATAATTGCAAGTTATTTGCCATCTTCAGATATGATTGCAAACCCCTTTAACAAAGTGATTGAGTGCAGAAATATTATCAAAGCTAGACTTAGAAATATTTAAGTTAGGAACTCCCAAATGGGATATTTTTTGATGTCTTGATCATGAGAGGAAAAACCACATTAGCGTGAAAAACCATGAAATAGCTTTGGATATTTTTTGTTATGAGATGTATAACCGCACTTGCATGAAAGCCTCATGACAAAAATATGCACATAAATGTTAAATTCATTAAGTGGTAAAGACTCTACGATATTTCAATATATCTAGCCCTCATGACCAAGTGGGAGATGTTGGTACGTGTGTGTGGTCATGGGGCCATTAAACGTCCAATATTTCTCTCTCTTATAATTTAATGCTTATTACTAAAAAATGGAGGCTTCTTAAAGAGAGAAAGTGTCGTTATCTAATGGCTAGAAAGTAACCACTCACTTCTTAAGATTATAGAGCCACATTTTCTCGGAGATTTCAGGAGGAAGCCGAACATTGGAGACCGACCTCCTCCATCCCTCTTTAAGAAGAGTTTCATGACTATAGATAAATATATAGAAATTTGCAGAGTTCTCATAGTTCTGGTAAACGCCTGATCTTTGCAATCGACAGTCTCAAGACACTACCCCTAATCCTAGGAGTGGGTCCATCTCTTCCCTCAAGTTTTTCAACAACTTTGTTATAACATGGACTTGTTAATCTTCACTCAATTGGACATATTACTTAATTTTTTATCTCTCTCTAGAAACTATAATCTATGTACCCCTTTAGCTCTATGTAGAACGCACTATGTTAGGTATTGAAGCACCTCACCCTTTTTCCTGTCAACATAACTACAAAATACTAAAGTAGGTAATTGTTTTCTTATTAAAAGAAAAAAAAATGTTGGAAAAGAAATCAAGTGGTTATTTTCAAGTTTTTTGCATAATTTTAACCAAATCAAGAATAAAAAATTGTACTAATAACTACGAAATAAATCGAAACCATGAAATCGAAGCTAAATAAAAAACCATAAAACTAAACCGAAACCAATGAAGTTTAACTAACAGAGAAATGTCCACCACTGAACTCTTTCTTAATAATGTAATATAGATATAGATAAGAGTTTTTAAAAATATATACTTTTTAAGAGGAATTCAGAACATAAGTTTTAGGTGGTTAAGATCTTTTGGCACGAAAAATGTTTTTTTTTGAGACGGATGATCATGTGTATTTTTAGTATATAAATTTTAGGTGATTTTAGATCTTAACATTGAAGTTACCATCTCAAGACCGCATCTCCCCTCTTACCCAATGGGTAATACCTATTCACCACTTCAAGCCCGTCGTACCAATGTTATCAAATTCGCATCGCTTTGGCCGAAGAAGTTGAAGCTTTCGGATTTTAAGCATAAACCGAAGCTAAGAGAAATGTAGTGTTACCGCTTCGGTTCGATTCGAGCGTTCGGGCTGCTTCGGGTTTCTTCAGGTTTGCTTCGGGCGGTTTTGGTTAGAAAAGAAATACCTATATAAAAGTATTTTTTAATTTTTATATATTTTTTAATTTTAAATTTTTTCATTATTTTTATATATTATGTATATAAATATCTAATTTATTTATTTATCTTTTTTATTTTTTTGTAATATTTATATATTATATATATAAATATCTAATTTATTTATATTAAATTAAAAAAAAAATCCAAAGTCTTCTCCCGAATCGACCGAAACACCAAATTGTTTTATTTTTTTCACCGATCCGAAAAAGACATCTAAGCTAATCTAACAACATTAGTCGTACTCTTATTTCTCGGAACACCACTACGTGTACTTTTCTCCTCTCATTTCCTCTCTCTATAGTTTTCTCTCTCTACCTCTCTCGCTCTTCCCTCCCGAACAACCAGCCTCTCTCTCTCTTCAAGCATCGCCCCGTTTGGTTAACTCATGCTCCCCAGGAACGCCTCACTTTCTCACAAGCAAAGAACAATCTCTCTCTTCCCCTCTATTTCTCTCACCCTCTCTCGTCCCACTACCCTTTTTATTTCTCTAAAGAGATGCGGTTTGTATAGAGCTCTTCCCCTCTATTTCTCGCACCCTTTCTCTTCCCAGTACCCTTTCTTTTTCTCTGAAGAGAAGCGGTTTGTAGAGAGCCTAGGCTCTAAAATATCAAATTAGAGCTTTTTGAAAAATGTGATTTTAATACTGTAAATTTTTGTGATAGCTTTAAAATATATTTTTATATTTATTTATAAGTTTCAAAAATAATGTTGATTGCCGATCAACAAAAACTTAAAATTTTTTAAAATTAATGATTTAAAAATACCTTACAAAATATACTAATTTTCAAACTTAAAATCTATTTTTTTTCCATGCCATGCATCTAGACGTCTAGATTATCGATTTAAAGATATTTAGCCATCAAAACAACATCTTCCAAAAGCGCTCCACATGAGCTTTTCCTTAAAATACACAATTATTCCCATTTTTTAATGAGAACTGTTTGAAGTTCACACCTTATACAAAACGCCATTACAAGGCCTTCCAACAACAGTGAAAGTACTTTTCTCAATTCCCCCTCCCATTTGAAGCGCCTCGTGCCCCCAATAAATCGACTCCCTCTGCAACTATCCCTCGACTCCCTCTGCAACTATCCCCCTCTCTCTCTCTCTCTCCATTCCCTGTCCGCGGAAACTGCGGAGTATGTTATCACAGGCAGACTAAATGTTATTGCCGGATATAGAGTCTCTGTAAACCTAAATATATGCAATGGGAGAAGAAGGTCTTCGTAGCCCCAGTCGGATCCTGTATGAGACCTGCTACCATGCGAGCTCACCTCCTGCACGAGATCCCTCTCATGAACAGGTGGTGCTTAATCCTCTTTTTTCTCATGTATTTTTTTTGTTTTTCTAAGGCTTGGGGAATTCGACGCACTTGATTGAATTCGCTTTTTCTTTATCTCGTTTGTGTTGAATCGAATCATCTTGCTGGTTTTCTTAAAGTTTGTTTCTTTTCTACTGTCTTTGATGTAGCAGGATGAGAATTCTAAAAAGGGGATCTTGTCATTTCTCCCATTTCAAGGTGAGTCTTTAGTTTAAAATTTTTTAATGGCAGTTTGGTTATGTTGTGAGGTTTCAGCATGAATTGATTATTGAAGAGTATTTAAAGCAATATCTCCAAGGTTAGATTGGTGAATAATGAAATTTCTAGCTAAACTGAATAAGGAATGATTTTTGGCTCAGTTTTTTTCTAATGGGATTTTAGGTTTGCTTTGAGCTTTCAATTCTACCAATTTATTAGCTTTTGACCTCAAGGATAACTTTGTGATGATGAATGCTCCAATTAAACAGAAAGGGGGACTCTGAATGGTGAACTGGAAAACATAGATGCTAAGTATTTTTCATGTTGAAGTTAAAGGCGTGGATTTTCTCTTTGGTTTATTAGTTTTGAAAGAATTGATGAGGTCGCCCTTTGTAAAGTGTATAGCTGATGATTGCAATTTATTTTGTTCTTACTTTTCTTGATGAATTTCAATGATATATTTTTTATAAAAGTGATTTATATAATAATGAGTTATTTATATAATAATGTATTTAGAGAATATTGCTTATATGTTTCTTGTGGATTGAAGGCATAAAACAACTCAAAGGGAAGTGGGATAATTATATGCAACAGAAACCATTGAAGAAAGAGAAATTTCTCATTGTGTCTTCTAAAGGTGTACGCATTGCTGTAGTTATCGGGAACAAGATTACGATCTTGTGGAAAGATGATAATTACACGGAGCCACATGGCATTTTTATTGGTAAGGGCGTGCTAGCTGCATCTGAAAATTCTCATACAATAATGCATGATCTGGAGGAAATGTGCTTGCATAGCAAAGTTAAAGTCTTCATGTTGATCCATAATTTGCATTATGACAGTTGGGAATATAAAATTGTTTGTTCAAAAACAAAAAAAAGTTAAATTGTAATGATTAATATATGGGCATGTATTTGCACGCACGATATCTAAACCCTCATTAACATTATTGTCATTCGTACTTCTCACTCCATACTTATGTGCTCTTTAACGCCTATGTTATGCTTTATACCTCAAATGCATGCGTAAGGCTTTAATACCTTTAGTTTGTTTCTTGGTACCATCATATTGTCTTTGGACAAAAAGTGTGGCATCATTGATCTTCAGGTTATGGCAGTTAATGCAGGGCTTGGTCATAGAACTCGGCCCTTGACTTGACCGAGTTATTCAGGCAAGTCCGAGTCGATGCTCCTAGTCCTCCTTGAATTTGAAAAGGTCCTAATAAAGTCTCAAAGTATCCGAATTTTTTTTGGAAAAGTAGCAAAAATTGGAAAAAAAAATGGATAAAAATTATAAAAATGATAGACAATGGGGAAAGTATATAAAAAATAGAAAGGGAACTAATTTGATGTTCTTTGGTTGTGTTCGTTGTAACTTAAAATTTGCTACTAATCTAGTGCTAATTCAAATGAATGCCATCAACTTCCACTTCACATTGAATAGTAAAGATTTAATGATTTTCTCTACAATACAAATGTCTAATAGGCACAAATTCAAAATTTCAGATATGTTTACAGTCTCAAAGAGTTGATAAAACCAATATAGGGATTTTACACTCTTGTACCAAAAGGAACATTGTGGAAATGAAAAGGACACTCCGTGTGTGCAAGAGGATCTCTCCCAAGTATCTTTAATCGCTAGAGCCGTACCTATCTCTCAGGTCCCCAACCCAAAGTCCCTAAGATGGTCTACGGCCACCATGGCTCGGTTGCTCAACAGTCCCCACTTTGGCGCCGTCTCCCACAATGTTGGCTTGGCCTCCAACGATCTCAGGCTCGCCTCTTCCTCATGTCCACAATAGCCCTCGGCATCTGGGCCCTTCTCATCCTACCGTCTATTGAGTCTCCTTTGCCACCCCGCCCCCCCCCCCCGCCCCCACCTCTTTTTGTTGGATGTCATCTGGTTCATTAGCAACTTTATCTTCAAGGACCCTCTTGTTGATTGTTGGTTCTTTTCGCTCCGTTAGCTGTTCCTTTGTTGTATCCTCTTCAAATATTGATGCACTGGATAGTCTTTCAACTAGTCAACAATTCTCATAGGCCTTTTGACCCAATCAGTTCATCCTTTGAGGACCCTGTATGATGATGCACATCCCAAGGTCGCAAGTAGAAACAAGAGGGGAAGGCTGACTTTTTGAATGAGTTTATTTTTATTTTATTGCTGTTTTTCCACAGTCTCTTAGTGATTTTCAGTGTTTTAATTAAAGTTAGGAGCAGTTTAGGGACCTACGTTTTAATTTAAGTGAAGGGACTTATGGGGGATTTTTATAATGTTATAACTTAAGTGGGGTGCTTTTAATCTTTTTAATTATAATGTAATAAAAGGGCATATGGTGTGTTGGGGTTTCTAACACTTTTGGATCACAAACAGTAATAACAAGCCCTATATAAGTTTTGGAGTCACTTGTTTGTGCAAGGAAAGCTAGATTCACTCAAATCTAGCCTGTTTTAATAGTTTATTGAATTGGTTTTGCCTCTTTTCTTTATTTTCCTGCATCAAATTGGTAACGGAGCCTATGTTTTCATAAACAACACAGCTGGAAATCTACAACCAAGTCTATGGTTTGTTGATTTTAGGCTATGTTTTGCCAAATCAGTGTAGAACTTGCTGGCTTCAGCTAGGCCTTGTTGGTTCTCTGACTAGGGTTGGTGATTTTAGTGAACCGATGGTATTAAGAAGAGGTAGAGGCGGGGGCATCCATCTGGATCCACCTTGTGATGAGTGGGATCAAGAGATAGAGGATCTGAGGCAACAATTTCAAGAACTTACTAGGCGGTTTGTAAGCATCAATCATAGGTGAGATGAAGTTTTGTTCGTCCAAGATGATGTTGAGTACAACCTTTTTCACGATCGTGATCTGCGGGATAAGTGGAGTGAAGAAAAATATGATCGGAGCAATAGGCAGCACTCAAAGTTCATAGATCTAAAAATAGATACTCTTGATTTTGAAGGAAAGTCGAAGCCCGATGACTTTATAGATTGGTTGAACACCATAAAAAGGTTCCTTGATTATGTGTCAGAGAATAAAAAGGCTAAAAATTATTGCCATTAAGTTGAAGAAAAATGCTTTGATATGGTGGGAATAGCTGAGCACAAGAGCGAAAGAATGGGATATAAATAATGCATTTTGTAACGCATTATCTAGACGGTCTATTTTCAAAATTTAAAGTGTTTATAGATCTACTCGCATCTCTTTGGAGCTTGAAATTTAATAATTAGTGGTAACAATACATTTTCATGGCATGAGAAAGTTTTATGGCATCGAAACTACATCTTTCGATATTATTTGCTCGATACTTCAATAGTATTGGGTTGACACCTTATACAAACCTCGTCCTTTAAATTGGGTTGTTTTTGCCTCTTTTCTTTATTTTACTGCATCAAATATGTAATCCAAGTTGATAGGACTGTAATCCTCCTTCTCTCTCCTTTTTTGCCTCTTCCTCATGTTCAGTCGTACTACACATAGACTAGCTTGAGGAACCTCTCATTCTATCTTGAGGAACCTCTCGGTCACAACCTGTTTTTCTTGGAGCATGGGTCCACTATAATGTACTCCAATTTCTGTCACAAATTGTGATGGAACAAGTTCTGCTGAGGATCTTGATTGTGATCTCTGTAAGCTAGGGTTGTAGCCTCCATGTGTTTCCCACCATTTCACTGAAATGTGGAGGAAAAATTAGTCAAATAGGAGTATAATCACCCATACTAGTTATAATCGGATTTATGACTTGGGGAATTTGAATCCCAACCTGGTTCCAAGTGTGCTGGACCTCTTTTCGGAAGATTGGATGCTAATTTTCTATATACATTTATATAAAAACTAAAAGCAAGTTACAAGGTACACATTTTCAATTTTCAAACAACAACAAGCTATGATAGACATTGTATCACAAATTTAAAGTTTAAACAAAAGCTTACCCCTTTCAAGGCTTCAACTTGGACATCCTTATTTGGCTCTCCTTTTCGTGTAGTACTTCACCCCTACCATGATCTTAGTGCTCACTCTGACCAAGTTGGTAGGTAATATGCTGGGTTAAAGAAAAAGCTGAACGCTCCGAAAACATCGTTAGACGGTTCAAATAGATTAACACAAATCACAAGTTAAGACATGAATATAAATTAAAGCTTGAAATTGAGAGATACTTGTTGCATGGATATGGTAGTGTAGTGTACCATCCCACTTCTAATCAAATGACCCTCCATACTTTATTGTAGAATTTGCACTGGGCTTGTATGGCCAACTTTTCACTATCTAGTGCTGCATATAAGAATCTCATTATAGGCTTGACATCCAAATCGACAATCCTTAAGACGCGTATGAGTGGGGCAGTGGTAGGCTGGCAGCAACAATTTCATTGCACTTATCCCAAAATATGTGATTACTAATGTTTTTGTCAACCTCTCTTCTAGTCCGAGTCCTTGAGGTTTGTGTGGGGATGCATTAATCTGATGCCACCATCTTCTTTAATCCCATTCACTACTTCGATATTAACTCCAATATCAAGTATTAGGTTTGCAAGCCTATTGATAACATGCCTTACGAGCTCCCTGTGACTATGTTGCCTCATTAAGGATCAAGGAGTGATTGTCTGTGAATTTTGTAATCTTCTTCTTCACTTCCTTCAGTTCAAGATTGGCTTCTAACATTTGGTCTATACAATGAGCGTTGTATGGGCTCCAAACCAAACACTTCCTCTTATTCTTAGTAACTTCCTTGCTTTAACAGAGCTCTTCTACACTGATGCTTCTTGGCATCTCCATTTTGGTCTCAAACTGTGCCTCTTATTTTTTTTTGGGTAATTCAGTGGGGAAGACTGGCCCCTACCCGTTTTTTCAATAAATAGGGGAGTTACATTTTGAAGGTGTTAATTGGGGGTGTCAGGCGGTAGGAATGGATACCACGATGTGGTAACTGGGTGTGGGCATGCTACCACCACGACCCCAGCCCCATTCTTGACTGTGCCTCTTATTCCTCTTGAGAAGGTGTATAATACTCATGCCCTATCTCCTCAACTACCCTCTATCTATGTACCTTCTTTCTCTTTGCAGTTCAGATAGATCACTACATCTGCTTCGTCACTTGTGCAAGCACACTTGGACAAGGCCGCGCATTGCCTCCAATATGGGCGATGCCCTTTGTAGGCTTCCTCCTATGTGCATTCTTAATCCCCCTTACCTCTCTTGTAAAACTTCCCCGCATGTGGCCATGTTGGATCCTCCCTTGTCATCTCTTAAGCCTACAAAAGAAAGCATGCTAAATCCATAGATGCCCAACCAAGAATTCATATTCATCAAGATATAGGGAAATTTAAAATATAGAATTTCATATTCTTAAAACAAACAAAGCATGCCAATGCATAACAAAACCATAAAAAAAAGTGCACAAAAAAAAGGAAGAAGAAGAGACCATTACCAACATTATGTGGAACGTCTATAAAACCTTCTTTTTATGTGTCAAAGCTTTCAAAAAACAAGAAAAACTGAAATTTTGAGAGAAAATACCACTTTTAAAAGCATTGAAGAACAATAGAGGCATCGGAAAACCATTAAAAAAAGGGATACTCATCTCTTGGATAAAATATGTGTTGGACTTGTTACAACAAATGGGGATGTTGGAATCTGGACCTACAGTTACTCCTATAGAAGGCAATCATAAACTTCATGGGCAAAGGGGAGAGTTACTCAAACATCCTAATCAGTATCAACGAATAGTGGACAAGCTATATACCTCACAATCACTCAATCAGACATTCTTATGCGGTTAGCGTGGTTAGTGAACTTACGCATGCGCCACATAAGCCCCACCTCGATGTTGTGTACCAAATATTAACATATCTCAAGTTTGCTCTAGGGCAAGGGGTATTTTTCTCAAATCAAGGACATCCTAATGTTGCAGTTTACACAAATGCTGAAATTGATGTATTGAATGTCGTTACTAATGTTCTGAATTAAATAAAGAATGTAAAAATACTTCATTCGTTAATAATGAAATTTTTTAAAAATATATTTATTTGGGTTCTCAGAATTTTGGAATGACACTAAGTACAATTTGTAGACACCCGTACAATTTTTAAACACTGTTCATATGTTAAATAATAATAAGTATGAATAAGAAATTTACTTTAAAAAATAGAAAAATAAATATGAATAATAAATTTGAAATAGGAAAATGTTTCACTTGTAAATTAAAAAAAGAGTAATGATCCTATGAGACCCTCCCACACCCATTCGTGTAGGACCCCAAAGGATTACCATTAAATTTGGCATAGATCTCTAGAAAAGTCAAGTCCCACACCCATGTGATAACTTTTCTAGATATCTGTGCCAAATTTAATGGTGATCCTTTGGGGTCCTATACACATGGGTGTGGGAGGGTCTCATAGGATCATTACTCTTAAAAAAATAAATATGAATAATAAATTTGAAATAGGAAAATGTTTCACTTGTCCATTGGGGAAGTCTATGTTTATGTTTACAAAACATAACGATATTATTTTATGGGATTGCATATTGTAAGACCCTCAATGTTTGGAGCAAGGAGGTCCCAACTAATCCTAGCCATCAAATGTCGAATCGGACAGCTTGGTGTACATTACAAAGTTCGAGATTTTTTTTTTGGGGACTTTGAGCTTGATAAACGAGACATTATTAGCCCTCCAATTTCAATTCTAATGGACAAAAATGACTATGACGACCTTGTATAAAAAGGCAAATTATCTTACTGTATACATTTCTGTATCTTATTTTTCTTTTAAAAAATGAGATTTTGTTTGTGATATATATATTCTTGAAAATGAGATGTTTGTTTCTTCGTGATGCTCTATATTGTAATCCATGGGAATCAAATCTAACCCAATACTCCTTCCCAATTCTCTTTAAGAAGTAATCGGCAAGTTCCAGAACTAGTAGAAAAGCAAGTTGTGTAAGAATCCCTAAATTTATTTTAAAATTCACTACTTAGTTGACGCGATGTCGACTTTGCACGTGATTCCAAAAACTTGGATCAATAAAGGTGGATGTGAGATTCCATGTTGATTGAATCACAGTTTCGTGCACCTATGAAACATGGTATTTGATGTTGTGGAATCTGGATTCCAGAAAAAATTATTCAGGAATACATAAATGTGGAATCAAGATTCCTAACTCTATGAAAATAGTTTCTATGAAGATTCCTTGATGCAAAACCTGAATCAGAATTTCAAAGCCGAATTGCCATCTAAGGTGAGAGATTCTAGTAAGTATGATATCACCCTGACAAAGTCAGCCCATTATTGTTAAATCATAGGACTAAGCCCTTCTTTTGCAGATTGTTATGCCTTATTTGTTGTGTTTGGGAAGAGCGCAATATTTGTATATTCTGAAATCAAAGGGTTCAAGAGTTGGTCCTTAGGAAGATGATTAGGAATATGGTGGTTTCATTGTTGCTTCCTCTCCCTCTTCTTCTCTCTCTCTAAACACTTCTCCCTTCCTATAGCTCTACCCAATCTTGATATCACCCTGACAAAGTATGATATCAGGGTGAGAGATTCCGGTAAGTATGATATCACCCTGACAAAGTCAGCCCATTATTGTTAAATCATAGGACTAAGCCCTTCTTTCGCAGATTTTTATGCCTTATTTGTTGTGTTTGGGAAGAGAGCAATGTTTGTCTATTCTGAAATCAAAGGGTTCAAGAGTTGGTCCTTACGAAGATGATTAGGAATATGGTGGTTTCATTGTTACTTCCTCTCCCTCTTCTTCTCTTGCTCTAAACACTTCTCCCTTCCTATAGCTCTACCCAATCTTCTGCCCCCATATTTCTGCCGTCTTTCTTTCTCTGCTTTCTTCTCGCATCTCATTCTTCTTAGCTTCTGCTTTGCGCTCTCCCAATATTCCCCTCACTCACCACCCTGGCTTTTCTCAATTTTGTTTGCAGTCTAGCTCTTGCGAACTGCTTCTCTCGTCTCTTTTGCCTTTCTTTTTGTTTTCTGTTTGAACTTCTGATCCCCATTCTTTATTTGATCACCGGTTCATGTCGATCACCATATACGGGATTTGTATGCAAACTTTATATTAGTAGTAATAAAGTTAACCTTTTATCAAAAAAAAAGGTGGTTTTGCATGCTTTGATTCAACAAGAATTTTTGAGGTATTAGGGTCATTGACTTCTTGAAAGATTGGAAGCTTTTGGCCTCACCAGGTGCATCCTTGTTTCAACCCAGGACATTTTTGGTTTATATTATGTGGACTCTACTGTTTGGATGCCGTACTCCTGTTGGACATATATTGATACACATACTAATGCAGATTCCTCTAGATTCTTCTTCTTGTTTATCAACCATTGATTGCATCACTTAAGCGATTTGACCTTCCTTTGTTTCTAAGTAAATCCATATGTAGTTTGAAAATATCTATGGATTCAACATACCAATGTTTCTCTTGATATTAGGAAAACATAGTTGGATTTGGTCAATATAATCAAGACGAGACCAGATTGGTCAGTTCAGACTGGGAACTGGTATACCTACGTACCAACTGTTGGTTTAGGGTCCCTGAACTAGGGGAGCACTAAACCCATAAAAAACTTGCCTGAACCGGTCGGTTGAGACCTGTGGCCTGTTGGGACCTGTCAAATACATGTTAACTGGCCCGTTAAGACTAATTTTGACTAGATTTTGAAATATTATAATAATTTTTTTGTTGATATTTTCAGACCGGTATAGCGGTGAAATGGCTGGTCTGACCGGTTTCAACGGGACTAAGTATCCTCACTGGTTTGATGAGTTCGTGATAACATTAGATTTTGTTGACTTTTCATAATATAGCCATGTTGTTTAAGTTCTGGTTTTCAGTGTATGGGGAATCTGATGCCCTTACCCATGTCTGGCACTAATACATGTACCTGTCCCATGCAACATAGGTTTCGGTTGCTCTGGTGGGTGGCACTATTATGCTATATTTTGATGGATGTTAGTGTGGTGATTCAGGCCTGGCAGGTACAGGTGAGATTTATAAGGATGAAGAAACCAGCAAGCTTAAAGCGATTCGCTAACATTAGTGGAAGCTTGTGCGTAAGTTATAGGGATTTTCTTTTCCCTTTAAGGGTCAATTTGTAGTTAGGAGTGCGATTGTGTGAATGTCATAAGATGGACCATAAAGTGTTCTTTATTCCGTGGAGGTCCGCGCGATTTTAGTGAGATCTTTGACATTTGTGACGCAATGGATGTGACCTTTGTGCACATTCTTAGGGGAACTAACTAGGTGGTTGATACCCTTGCTAATCCAGGGGTTCTTCAAGAGTAGCTATTTTTGACATGGTCTCATTGTTGGTTTCCTTGGATGTTGCCTTAAAATCTCAATCTTATTTTTGAGTTTCTTTGCAGTATTAGTTAGGAATGAATTTTTTTTTTGATGTTTATTTAGGAATGAACTTTTTTGTTGATAATAAAAACGTTCAATTTCTTTTCATAAAAACCATACATATGTAGACGTAAAGCAAGCATCTTGGGAGCATAAGGTCTAGGTCATCTACAATGTGGTGCAGGACCAGGTTTAGTTATGAAACTGATGGTGGTAATGGTTGAGTCCTTATCATGGGATTTGATAATGCTTGTGAAGCTTTGAGAAAAATATTCTACATTCCAACATGCATGGGATTTAGATAGCAGACTTGTGAGTACAATTTATTTTGGCATATTCCAGGGCTCCTCTTCATTTGGTTTTGGTTTAAGATATTGTTAGCACTATTTTTTTGGGCTGCTATTGCCAATCTTTTTAACTTGCAGGACATTGGTCCTCTTTGATAGCATTTACATTTTTTTGTGTGATGAAGTTGCTTGATCCCCCATATAGATATATTATATCTCAGCATATTTATGAAAAAGAGGATGTTCTATCTGGCTCAATTGCTAATCATGTATTGTAGAGAGTAAATCTTTAGGTAGGAACTATAGTTCCCATGCCTGTGCTATCCAGGCTTCGGCAAGAAAGAGGCAAAGGACCAGCAGGAACATGCAATCGACTCTTTCGATGGGCGGGCCTCACCAATTATTTGGGAACCAGCTGGTTCCAACCTTTTCTTAGGTTAGTCATCTGTGAATTTTTCTTTTCTTTTTTGTCAGTCAATTCCTGGTGGGGTTAATTGTTTCTAAATCAAACTAATGGATGATAAGCTGGTTTTTGGATGCTAATCCATAGTTGTTGGAACAGTAGCAGAATTGGGATCAGGAGTGTAGAATTGTGAAAGGCTAGAAGATCCCATGGCTTGGGATCAATGGCAGGATAGGGAGCAGGATTGGGATTAGGAGTGTGGAATTGTGAAAGGCTAGAAGTTCCCATGGCTTGGGATCAGTAGCAAGATCGGGAGCAGGATTGGGATCAGCAGCATGGAATTGTGAAAGGCTAGAATATCCTATGGCTTGGGAGTGCCATTTGTACATTGTATATGTTGGGGATTGAGATCCTCAAATCTTGGGGATCTCAATCCCAACATTTTGGGGATCTCAATTGCAACCTTTTGGAGGTCTTGCTCTGAACCTTAAAAAGGACATACACTCTAGGATTTATATAAAAAGTATATATAGTTTAGGACTATATATAATTTTTAAAATTGGGATGTCTTTATCTATAGCTGGCTTGCAATGCAACTATATTAAAGATATAGTTGCACCGCTTGCTGGTTATAAATAAAGAAAATCATTGTTGGGATTCACTGGCAACTATGTACTAGTTTTGGTTGCCATCAGAGTATGAGATCCTTGTTTTATGAGGTAATAGTAGATGGAATTTGTTTGACCTTCTCCTACTAAACCAATAGTGTGTTGTTTCTTTTCTGTTTCAATTTTGATGATGCATTATTAACATCTTTTGATTATTAGCTTGCATTATTAACTGTTTTGAACGTTATCCAACGATTCTTCTTTTGTATCTTTGATGACAGTTATTAAACACTGCTTTAGTTTACTGGTCTAGCTTGGTTGGTTGATGATTTTCTCATTGTCTTACTTGGATTTTTTTTTTTGCATTGACTGTTTTCTATGCATGTGAACCCTGGCTACGTGTTCCTTGTTTAGTGCGCCTTGATGGCATGATCTCTCATTGTTTTCTTTGCTGAGGAAATTGTATGCAATAATTCCAAGAATGAAAAGTTGTATGCTCGTGAAGTATATTTCATATTTGTATCATGCTTTGCATATGAAATTGTTGTCATTGCATATGAAATTGTTGTCATTGGACATTCAAGAAATACAGTATTGGTCACATTTATGCTCTCATATTTCAGGAATCTCTTGTCCTGTTGGATATTTTTGTCTCTTACAATGTTTCAAATTGAATTCTCCAGCAACTTACTCATAATACATGCAATCAGGCCCTGATAGCACTTTAAGACATGGAGCTTGGGTGGATGATTGCTGGATTCTAGGGGTTATTGATGATCTGCATAACCTGTTCTTTATCAATTCAAATGCTGAGGTGATGACAAGGGTTACTGAAAATCAGCTTAAAATGCTGGCGCCAAGTGTTGGTCTTTTTCTGCAAGATACTTCCGATGATAAAGGCTCCTCTTTGTAAGTCTTTGTTATTGACTGAGCCATCAAAAATGCAGTTCGTTCATTGACTGCATTAAGGTTTTATGTGTTGCTTAAAAATTCTGAGACATTCAATGCCAGTTAAGGGAAATGATTCTTTATGCAGGTGCTCCTTCAACATTCTGACATCAGATGGTATCCTTCATCGTGTCGAGGTTGATCATGGGCGACATGCTTTTGTGGCCACTTTGTGTACGTCACATAGCCAACCTGCATTAAAGCAATGCCCATCAATTATATCATGCTTGGACTTCCATCCAGAACTTTCTTTGCTTGTCCTAGTTGGTCCAGCAGCAGCTTCTGGGAAGTTTAGAGGGACTGCAGGTAATTTTCACTTTTATATCATTAGTATTTGCATATCTTTGTTGCTTATCCTTGTTATACTTTTTGTCTGTGTGTGTGGGTGTGTCCTGAACAATGTGTTTCCAAAGATACATGGTTAGTGGTTTAGCTTTTATGGATTGTTTTAATTTATCCTTTTGTTTTAGGGTTACATTTCCTTTACATCTGCCAAGTGACGAGCAAAGGAGATCTGGAACCTGTCATATTCTCTACTCATTTTGAAGGTTTATTTTCTATGCCCAAGAGTCATGGAGGACCATTTATAAGTCCAAAAGTGGAAATTTCACCGCATGGACGACATATAGCTGTGCTAGATATGGGAGGAAGCTTGGGTGTTTTCAATGTGGACCACGAGCTACGTACGCTTTCCCCTATTACTTTCATGGAGCCATTGACACCTGAAGGACAAAATATGCATGATATTCTAGATTTTACCTGGTGGTCGGAACATGCTCTTATTATAGCAAAGAGGACTGGCATTGTCACAATACTTGATA
Source organism: Amborella trichopoda (assembly GCF_000471905.2). Next base: position 8,895,900 of record NW_006494789.1, read on the forward strand.
TCCCCCGTGGTGCAAAACTTCTCAATTGCGAACCAAGGTTTTCCATGCCTGTCTTTCAACAAGTTAGGGATTGTGTTGGGCATGCTTTTCTTCTTGACAGATATTTAGCATCTGACGAGATACAGCAGAAGATTTCATTTGAGACTGGAGAAAATAGAGCTGTTAAGGATATTGTTCAGGTTCTTGATGACAAGCATGTTGGTCTGGATGCAGCTGGATTAGGGTGGACACTGATATCATTATCAGAAAGATCAGTTTCAGAAATGTACAAAATACTGCTCAATAGGCAGCAGTATACAATGGCATTAAAATTTGCAGCTTGTCATGGGTTGGATAAAGATGACGTCCTTAAAGCACAATGGATGCAATCCGATCATGGTTCTGAAGCAATAAATGTGTTTCTATTAAAAATTGAGGATCAAAGTTTTTCCCTTTCAGAATGTATTCGTGTAATAGGACCAACCGAAGATGCTGTTAATGCTTTACTTTCTCATGGGCTTCATATTACAGAAGAGTATAAATTTGAAGAGTCTACAGATAATCAATGCAGGATGGTTTGGGATTTCAGGATGATTAGGCTTCAGTTATTGCAGTATCGAGACAGACTGGATACATTTTTGGGGATAAATATGGGCAGGTGAGTGACGTTTGTTTCTTGCTATCATTCTTTTTCGTTAGTAGTTTTGAGTGGGTTAAACTTTTTGTATACATGATAGTAGTTCTTTGAAGGACTTTTGACGTCACATTTTCTGTCTCTATGCAAACTATAACATTTGTGAATGTTGGTTAACAATTGCTTGTAAACAGTATTGTTGTTGAATGCAAAAGTTGCGACTTTGTGCTATTAGTGTTGCTTGAATAAATACCCATAAAAGTAGTGCTATTTACTTTTTAGCTTGTGCTGGTGCTGCTTATTTTAACGTGCGCTCAGGTTAGTTGTGTTTTGGTATTTAGTGTAGAGGTGGTAACACTAGTGCTTGAATTTTAATTAGGTTTTTCTAATCTTAGCATGTGCCTTTTGAATGGTTATTCGTATGAAAACTGGAACATTGATGAGTGTTGGTTAAGATTTGTCACTGATAATGCTGATTTGTGCTGCTATGTGCGGGTTGTGTCAATTTGATTTTTATTTTTATTCTTAGTTTTTGTACTCCAATTTGGATAAGGCGAAAATTTAAATTGCACAGTCGAACAAGCAACATCAAGCTTGCATTAAATACTGTAAATGAGTAGAATTGACCAAACGCTTACCTCGTTGTGGATTCGGACCGTCCTGTGTTGGTGTCCCAAACCCTCTTAGCCAACCTGATGTTTTGGATATTGGGAGGATCCCCGTATTCTCCTACGATGCCTCGCGAGAGCTGGGCTTTCGGAATGTGCCCCAACTTTCTCCCAAAAGGGGGGGTGAATTTTTCCCAATCCCCGAGTAGCCCCCAAGGTTTTTAGGTTGTTTCTCTTGGGGGCATGGAGGAGGGGTACCTAGTATCCTACACTCAAGGGCTTTGGAATGTGGGTACATTTTTCTTTATTTTGCTTGCCTAAGGGGTAATTTGGGTGCTTTTGCCTAACTAGGATTAGGGTTTGGGTGTAGAGACTTAACTAGTGTTGGGCTTAGGCTTAGGGTTTCTTTCACTCCAGGCTTTCTCTTCTAGAATTCCTGAGTGTCAAAACTCAACAAATGAATCTCCTAAAACATGAGGTGCTTATGGCCTTATGTAACAAAGGTCCCAAACATGGGTGGATTACTAACTTTCTAGGAATTGATGTTGGATTATCAATTTGCATTCCCATCCAAACTCGAACGAGCAAGGTTTGGGAGTCCTCCATTTCCATAACCCCCAAGATGCACGTTGTCAGAAAGCTTATGAAGTATAGAACAGCACGTCTGAACCCCATATCGAATCTCCACGGTGTTCTGAAAAAATTAGCCATATAAAATAACTAAAATCGCTGTTTTGGCAGAATTTTGGGCTTATTTTTTCTACAAAAATTAATTTTCAAATAGTATGCTACAGCCCCAATTCTTTAGTAAACGCGACCCAGTGACATTGGAATGTCATGAAACTTCGGAGTTGAGGTTTTCTAGTCACCTGATTTCATGTGCGAGGGTTTAAGCCCATTAGAGGCCAATTTCTAGGGGTTCCTTTGTATATTTGGTCTCTTTTCTATGCTCCACTGCCTGTATATCTGGTCCATAGATGGTCCATAGATTGTTTCTGCTATACCTTCCCTGTCCAGCATTGTTTTGAGCTGAAACTTGGGGGATATTTTTGGGGTATTGAGGACTATCTTGAGGCTCTATTTGGGGTCGGGTTGCATCCATTTTCATCACCTTTAATCATAGCCCTTTATTACACACTCCATGGTAGATTTGGGTCATAACTGACTCCAAAACCGACGGTTCTTATTCGGGAAGTCCTCTATCATACAAAACGTGGAACCCCAGAGTTTGGGCTGGAATTGCATCCGTTTGTGGGTGATTCCACCATTTTCTGTGTTTCTGGCAGATTTCTGGCATGTGTGTCACCAAATTCCTAATGGGGTTGACAACCCCACCCATTTGCGATCTGTGGGCCGTCCTTTTATTGGGAACCATCTCCGACCTTTGAAGGAGTTTTGGGATGAGATGATCCATGAATACCCGTCCTCCGGTTTCAAATGGTAATATAGCACGGGTATGTCATATGCTGTAAAATACATGCAAACAGTAAAAAACAGCATTGTTGTAGAATTTATTAGATTCACACTTTCTAGTGCGTTATAGTAACTTCTCGACATTAATATAGCTGATAGAAAGATATATACTTGAGTTAATTTTGTAGCATTATTTATGTCATCTTTGCCTTATTGTGTGTTGAATTTCAGTTTTTCAGATATATATATATATATATATATATAAGGAAAGTCTTCCCAACGGCTATAGGCAAAAATGAACAGTGATTTCGCCTACCCTCATCACCGTCCAAAGTTCATCGCACGATCACGATTTTTCGGTCGTATTTTATTTTTCATTTTTTTTCTACGAATCGGAATGATCTGAAATTTGGAGCGTGTGTACATCTTAGTGAGGCGCATCTAATAAAAAAAAAAAAATTCGCCAAAAACAATTTGACCAAAATACCACTGAAAATTTTCTAGGGTATTTTGGTCAATTTTTTTATGTAAAATATGTTTTTGATATTTTTCGTAGATTCGACTATTTTTTATGAACACACGCTCCAAATTTCAGGTCATTCCAATTTGTAGAAAAAAAATGAAAAATGAAACACTACCGGATAATCGTGATCGTGCGATAATCTTTGGACGGTGATGAGGGTAGTCGAAATCACTGTTCATTTTCGCCTATAGGCATTTTGTAGTATCTTTCTAAATGGAAAACTCTTCCCAACACCTATAGGCGAAAATGAATAGTGATTTCACCTACCCTCATCACCATCCAAACTTCATCGCATGGTCACAGTTGTCCGGCAGTGTTTCAAGTTTCATTTTTTTTGTACAAATCCAAATTACTTGAAATTTGGAGTGCATATACATCTTAGAGAGGCGCACCTAATAAAAATATAACTTTTTTTTTTGCAAAATATAAATTGACCAAAATCCCCCCAAAAATTTATGGGGGTATTTTGGTCAATTTATATTTTGCGAATTATTTTTTTCATATTTTATTAGGTGTTCCTCACTTAGATGTACACACGCTCCAAATTTCAGATAATTCCGATTAGTAAAAAAAAAAATGAAAATTAAAACACTATCGGACAACTGTGACCGTGTGATAAAGTTTGGATGGTGATGAGGGTAGGTGAAATCACTGTTCATTTTCGCCTATAGGCGTTTTGTAGTATCTTCCTATATATATATATATATATCTTATTGCATTTGCAAATAAGATACAGATTGTATGAAGATTTTATGGATTCATTATTGTAATTACGTGGCAAAATGTATTCTCTTTTGTGATAAGGGGTCTCCATGTTATCCTGGTCTCAAACTCTTCTTGGTTCTTTGAGACTTGTATAATTTTGTGCAGGTTTTCTCGTCAGGGGTATGGCAAATTTCGCTCACTACCTCTTCATGAAGTTGCTGTTTCTCTTGCAGAAACTGGAAAGATTGGTGCCCTGAACCTCTTTTTTAAGCGCCATGCTTATTCTCTGGCTCCTTTCATTTTGGATATCTTAGCTGTGATTCCTGAAACTGTTCCAGTTCAAACCTATGGTCAGCTCCTACCTGGAAGGTCTCCTCCAAGCAACATCTCTCTTAGGGACAAAGATTGGGTTGAGTGTGAAAGAATGGTAGCGTGTATCAAAAGCTATTGCCTGGAAAAGGATAATGAAAGTAATGTCCAATTTTTCACTGAGCATATTATAAAGCTCCGTGATGGGTTTGTTTGGCCATCAGTTTTGAAGCTTTCCGAGTGGTACAGAGATAGGGCCTTACACATGGATTTAGTGAGTGGGCAGTTAGAAAATAGCCTTACTCTGGTGGAATTTGCTTGTCACAAGGGTATTGTGGAGTTGAAAGAGCTCCACAAAGATATCTCTTGTCTGTGTGAGGTCGTCTTTTCAGATGTTTATTCAGAAGAAAAAAATCGTGATATGAGCCTTATTGCTTGGCGACAATTATCTGACTATGAAAAATTCAGGATGATGATCATGGGAGTTCGAGAGGGTACTTTAGTTACACGATTACGGGAAAAAGCTATCCCATTCATGCATAACAGGTCTCGGATGAAAGTTGAAGTCTTTGAAGATGAAATGAGAGACAGTGGATCATCTTCCGTGGATTGTAACCATTCTGAGTCATTCATGGTTTTATGGTTGAAGGAGATGGCATTAGAGAATCAATTAGAAGTTTGCTTGAAAGTTATTGAAGAAGGATGTAAGGATTTCCATGTAAATGGGATTTTTACAGATGAAACAGAAGCTGTAGATGTAAGTCTATATTGCATATATTCATGCACCCTTACAGATTGCTGGAATACAATGGCATCTATCTTATCGAAACTCCCTCACACATCTATACGAGGTAAATCATCCTTTTCTGACAAGGATTTCAGTCCAAGGCATGGGATCAGAAGTTTTGGAAGAGTTTTCAGAAAGTCTGATAGAAGTAGCCAACCTTTGAGCCCAAACACTTCCAAAAATCTGAAAGGGGAAGGTTATGTAAGTTCTACCATTGGAAATGATGGAGAACAATTTGAAAGAAGTGTAGATACATCAGTGGAAAACCTAGAGAAAAGAATTAAAGTTGCTGAAGGCCATGTAGAAGCTGGCAGGCTTCTGGCTTATTACCAGGTTTTTTTTATGTCTCACCTGTTTTATAATGAATCCTTGAACATTTATTTTTATTGCTCTCTAGGTGTTTTCTTTCTTAGTTCTCAATTCATGGTAGTTGTTATGAATTTAGTCTTGTTTTTTATTTTGTGACATTTAGCTGTGCAAGATGCATTAATCATGTTTGTTAGTGCCAGATCTTCCTTACTACATAAAGCAGCTGCTAACTAATGTGATATTTTCTGAGAATATTAACTGCTTTGAATCTACTCTACAGTTTTATTTCAAGTTCATTTTGTGGTTGGATCCTGCAAATTGTCTTTTTGATTGTTAACTTTTATCATACTAAGTATCATAATGTATAATGAGATTTGCAGGTATAGTTCTTGCATTGGGATGAGCCCATACCGAACCCTAAACCCTAAACCCTAAACCCTGAACCCTAAACCCTAAACCCCAACTGCTATTCCTCAATCCCCAACCTAATTGGAAAAGGAAAACAAAATATCATTTTGAGAAAAGACAAAATCAGGTAGGCACAAATCATATGACTAATAGCATTGATCTTGAGGAACCTTCCCTTGCTAGTGAGTCTGCCAATTCCTTGATATGTGCTTGAAAGCCACTGCACAGTTCACACTTAATTCCAATATCAATTAATTTGATCAAATTGTTAGGGGTTGGAATCCATTTGGATGGTTGCTTTGATCATTCTCCTTGCTGCTAAACAATAGCTTGCTGATGGCTGCTAAAATCCATCACACACACACACACACACACTCACACACATATATTAGTGTTTTAAAATGCGGGATGCGGGTGCATCGCGACGATGAGGTCAATAAATGTAAAAATATTCTACAAAATCTAATATATTAGTGTTTTAAAATGCGGGATGCGGCCTGGATGCGGGTGCATCGTGACGATGCGGTCAATAAATGTAAAATAATTCTAAAAAATCTAAAAAAATAAGTTAATGCATTGAAAAAAATATGGAGGTGATATATGTGATAGTAGGTATTTTAGTTTAATGATTAACTCCAAACTTATTAGCTGTCGAAGATTCTGTATCCACTATCTCCAATTTTAGTGCTCAAATTCTTCACGGCCTCTAAAACCCTCTATTTCTTGTCACAAAGTCACCTAAACTTCCCCAAATCAACAATCGAAAGGTTCTAATCAATATCCAAGTATCAAACAATCCCCAAATCCAAGATCTGAATGAAAAAATTTTCTGCCTAAATTTTTTTTTTGCTCGATTTGATTCCAAAAAGCCCACGAAAGTGGCCGTAAATGATTGTTTAGGGATTTTAATACCCTCCCAAACTGTTTCCCCCAGCGTTTTAAAAAAGCCGAGTCGAACCGGACTCGCCCGGTTCGACTCGGAAATCGTGAAAGGGGACCGGATCGCCTAAAAAATCGGAAATCGTCCGGTTCTAGAGAGAACCGGACGATTTTGTACAGTGAATCGCCGATTCACTGTACGGAATCGGCGAGTCCGAACAGTGAATCGGCAAGTTCGTACGGAATTTTTTTTTTTTTTTTTTGGTAATCCATGATAGATTTTTTTGTAATACTTGATCGATTTTTTTGTAATCCATGATCGAATTGTTTTTGTTTTTTGTAATCCATGATCAAATTTTTTGGTTTTTTGTAACCTATAATAGTATTTTTTGTAATCCATGATCGAAATGTTTGTTTTCTTTTCTTGTAATCCATGATCGATTTTTTGGTTTTTTTTTTTTGTAACCCATGATAGAATTTTTTGTAATCCGTGATCCAATGTTTTGTAATACATGATCGAAATGTTTGTTTTTTTTTGTAATCCATGATCGAAATGTTTGTTTTTTTTTTTGTAATCCATGATTGAATTTTTTGTTTTTTGCTTTTTTTGTAACCCATGATAGAGTTTTTTGTAA
>NW_006494789.1:8903568-8972823 GCF_000471905.2 Amborella trichopoda
CCGGATCGTCGATTCGCCGATCCGGATCGGTTTTTTGGAAGCCCGATCCGGGTCACCGATCCGTTTTTTAAACCATTGGTTTCCCCCAATTTTTGATGGTCAAAAAGACCATTTTGCCCCTCCCCAAGGGGCACAATCGAAATTTTTTTTTTTGCAGAAAACGATGCGACCAGATGCGGCTCTGATGTGGTCTAATGCGGCGCATAACTCAAAATCGCATATACGGTCTGTGTAGATGCGGTGCCCACCGCATACCACATGATGCGGCTGCATTTTAAAGCACTGACATATATATATATATATATATATTTTGATGCCGTTGACTGTTATGAACCCACATATATTAATAAACCAAAACACATATTATGAACCTCGAAATTCCTTTATCTTTACCCAACTAATAGCCTGCACTTTGATCTCAATCGAAATTGATTCTCTACTACTTCGTCTTTCAAAGTTGCGCCTTCCACTTGAACTAACTTGCACCTCCTAACAGGTGTTGTATTGGGTCTGTGTTACATATGGCCAGCCCACTTAATTCTACTTTTTCTCATTTTATCGTCTAGTGGATCCATGCCTAAGCTCGCTTGAATATATTCATTTCGAATTCTATCTCTTGTACATATCTTTCACCAAGTCAATGTATAATCTCGAGACTCCCTTCTTTTTCAACACTTGCGTAATTAAATCTCAAGGTACTTTTCTTATGTTTTTTTAAATCAATGAAGACCATGTGGAGGTCTTTTCCCTTCGCCCAAAATTTCTCAATCAGTTGCTTAAGTAGGAAAATAGCATCAATTGTTGACCTTCCTGACATAAATTGAATTGGTTTTTTGATACATTTGTTTCATGCCTTAGTCGTTGCTCAAGAACTCCCTCCCACAACTTCATAGTGTGGCTCATAAAGTTTGATCCCTTGATAGTTCGCACAATTTTATGTCTCATTTGTACATGTGAATATGTATCACAATATTTTTCCCTAATTCATCTGGTATTTTTTTTGTTCTCAACACCTTGTTGAATAGCTTGGTCAGCCAATCAATACCGATCTCCCCCATGTACTTCCAAACCTTTATCGGGATACCTCTGGTCAAGCATTTCCTATCTTCATCCTCTTCAAAACTTATTTCACTTCCGATATCCTAATCCTATGAATGTATGTATGACCTCTGCCCTCATTTAGGCCAAATGTTTCTTCTACTGTTGTGTTCTATTGTGTTCGTCTTTTACTAACTTTTGTAAATAAACTCTCTACCTTCCATTGACCTCTTCATCCACCACCAAGACCCTTTGATCCTCACTCTTAATGCATTTAATATGGTCTAGATCCCTACACTTTTTTTCTTTCATTTTTGCTAATTTGAAGGCATATTTTTCTCATTTCTTTGTTCCCAATTTACTATATAGATTATCATATATCTTAAGTTTAGCTTTATTTAGTATTTGTTTAGCACTTGTCTTTAGCATTTTTATATTCTTTTAAGTTTTGATCATTTGTATTACATTGCCAACATTTATAACGTGATTGTTTTTTGCTAGTGGCCTTCTAAACCTCGTCACTCGACTACCAAGTTTTTTTATCGGAATTTCTTTTCCCTCTAGTTTCTCCTAAAACTTCTTTTGTCACTTTCGTAATACAGTCATCCATCTCATTCCGTATAATATTGACTTCATGTTCAGAGTTCCATTTTCTTTTTTTAACTAATTTATCCCTAAATAAGACTATTTTCTCATTTTTTAAATTCCACAATATAGTTCTTGGACACCTGTTAATTTCATCCCATCTCTTCCATCTCTTTATGTAAACGTCCATAACCACAGGCCTATGTTGCGTAGTCAAACTCTCTCCTAGGATAACCTTACAATCGTTGCATGATGGTCAATCTACCTTCTTAACTAGAAAGAAGTCTATTTGGTTTTATGATCAACTTTTATAGGTTATTAAGTGTTCATCTTTCTGTTTAAAGTAAGTGTTTGCTATTGTTAGGTTGCAGGCCATGGTAAAATCTTGAATAACTTCACCCATCTAATTCTATTTGCAACCCTTTCATATCCTCTACTATACTTCCTTACATGACCATTTAAATCCCCTCCTAAAAGGGCCGCCCTCTATTTTGTATGTTTTAGACTAGTCCATCCAAGTCCTCCCAAAATTGTCTCTTAATTTTATCCTCTAGTCTTACTTGTAGTGCATAAGCACTAATTATGTTAATTATCTGTTCCCCTAATACAAGTTTAATTAATAGGAGCCTATCACCTACTCTCTTGACATTAACTACTTTATCTTTTAAATCTTTGTCTACTATTATACCTACGCCATTTCTAAAGTTTATATCTATGTACTTCCTTAGCTTTTTTCCCTTTCCACTTGGTTTCTTGTAGACAACCTATGTTTACTCTCCTTTGTTTTATTGTATCCACTAACTCTATCCTCTTAGTTGTAAGTGCTCCTACATTCTATGTGGCTAGACGAATACTATTCTCTTTAAACTAGCTTCTTTACCTGCGCTCATCCAAAATGTTGTGGGAACCTTTGTCTATTTTTCAGCAACTGGGTGGCACTGCGGCACGTTCCCCATACTAGATGTTCATCCCAATCTAGGATCTCACTCTAGCACTCCAGAAAAGGGAACTCCAAGGGATCTAGATTTTTAATTTCGGGATCACGATGTTCACTTTCTAGGGATCTCTCGTAGCTGCTCAAAGGGGCAACAAGAGGACAAGAAAATTCATTTGGATCATAATTATGATTATACTCTCTCTCTCTCTCTCATGGTTTTGGAGGTCATAAAGTGTAAAATCATAAATAAATCAAATTTTAACAATAAAGAATAAAAAAGAATCAGGCTTGGGTCAAGACGGTCAAGGCTTTGTTTTCATAGCCTAATGTTTCAAGTTCCATTCCTATGTAACCTTGTCAAAAGAAAAAAAAACCAACAATAAATAATAAACTATCATATCCCTTGTCATGTTGTCACTTATCCTAATATGCCTCATCATAATTTTTATTGTATTTTGTGGGATTATCGTTACATAATCTATACCTCAAAGACATATAAAAATATTATAATATTAACATAACTTTATTCATAAATAATAATCTGTTATTGCCAAATTTTGTGCTCATTTTAACTATTTTTGTACGATTATTTGATTTTTAAATTTTTGAAAAAATTCGTAGATTTTTAAAATATTTATTTATTAGTAGGCAATTGTACCGAATGCACTTCTAACCTAGGGTCTTCTAGCATGTGATGATCTGTCACTCCCACTGTTTTCTGATAACTGTTAACTTTTATATTGATAGAAGAGATAGATACAAAATGGCAAAGGTAAATTCAGGAGTACCTTAAGTACACAGAACTCCTGGTAAAAAGAAATAGGGTTATAAAATAATCCCCTTACACAGTATTCAGGAAATGTAAAAAGAAAGTAGAGAGAAAAATGGGGTTATAAAATTATCCCCTTACACAGTATTCGGGAAATGTACAAAGAGAGTAGGGAGAGTAGATCACAAAAAATTCCAAGCCAAGAAAGATGAGCGTGTTCTGTAGCCGACCCGAAACCAACTGTGGTATGGCCTATTGTTCAATATGGGCCTTGGCTCCGTCCTTGGCCAGCAGGTCTACGAACCCGTTTGATGTCCGCGAGATATGCATTCATAAGACAGGTGTAATCCGTCACTCCCACTTCCACTTCCAAAAACTATGAAACAATCTACCTTCAAAAATCTCGGACCAATCTGTGTGCCAAGTTATAATGTTACGGCTGCATCGGCTCAAATAAATCTTCCAATATGTATCTTATGGTCAACGATCGATACGCCCTTTTCTGAGCAAATTTTATGGATATCAATTATCAATATAAGAAAAGGAAAGCAGCTAAGGTTGGTGTGCACTTCTTTTAAGCTGAAGAATAACAATTCATTAAAACTAAGCAGGGATTCCACCATGTAGGCATAACATTCTTGGACTCCATCTCTCCACCCAACAATAAAAAATACAATATCCTCCAATGACCTTTCGCCATATTGCCTGAGTCCACATCTAAAAGTAATATCCGTTTGTTTCTAAAATACGAATCTAGCTCATTTCGCTGTGAAGTGAAATGAGCTAGATGTCGAGGGCTCTAAAAGGGTAAGGGGTGATATGGTTTAAGTGGAAGGCTCTAAAAGGACAAGTGAAAGGCTCAAAATGATATGGATGGAAGTAATGTGAAGAGATATGGTGAATTATAGTCTCATTGAGGGTATGGTCCTTGATAGAGCAAAATGGCGAAACCAATATTCCAAAAATGTCGAGCGGCGCCGAAGTGGCTGGGGGTTATGGCCATCCAACGCCTAGAGCTTCTTGGGAACAAAGGTAGGAGTTACCTGATCTAACTGTTCTAGGTCCAACAACTAGTTGCTCTCATCATCATTATCAAAGACTCAAACCCCAGCCCTTAACTCCGCTGTTGTGCCTCGTTTTTTTTTTTTTTACCTTTTTACTAAATTTATAGAATCTGTAATCTCCTCCCTAATCGCGAACGTCCCCCTGATACCGGTAAGATATTTCTTGAACCGGTTTATACACCCCTTGGTTTCTCTTTCACAATAATTGCTTCTTATACAATTTTTATTTAGAGGATTCTGGTTATAACTATATTTCCAGCCTGGATTACCACTTCTAGTGCAACCCGTATTTGGAAATAACAAAGGCATTCTCAAATACAAAGTATTTTCACTAACCTGGATTCCTCGATCTTCAATCTTCCACCTTTGAGTTGTTTCTTGATCTCAAATGGTTCTCGAAATCCCTCTAATAGGCTTCTAAAATCTACAAAATCAAATCCAAACCAAAAGGATGACATTTGGAACGATTTTTTACGACTTTGAATTACCCGATCGATCTTACAACAATGTAAAAATGTGCATTTTTTTTTTTCACTCCAAAATATAAAAAAAGGGGGTTTAGGTCTAAAAAAAAAAAGTCTAAGAAGAGGAATGGAGGGAGGATTCTTTGCTTAAACAGCTCATTTAGCTATGTGGGAAGCGCCCAACTGAATTTGGGAAGCCGTTGAAAGGGCTAGAATTGCCAAGCAAATTCTTATGAGATGAGCTTCTAGCCATCTGATATAGTTAATTTAGTCAACACTTCTATTTGCATTGTAAGAGAGGCCCCATTCTGGTCTTAGGTGACACACAATTGGTGTGATAGAGTGTCGCAATTTATGGATTATTCATAGTTACTAGAATCTCTCACCCAAGTGGCAATTCCACTTTGGAGTCCTGATTTGGCGATTCCATCAAGGAATCTTTTGGGAACCCATTTTTGTAGAGTCAAGAATCTCGATTCCACATTTATTAAATCTCAATTTGATTGTTTTAGAATCCAGATTTCACAACATCAAATAATGTAGTTCGTAAATGGACAAAACTGTGATTCAATCAATCTGCAATCTTGCGTCCATTTTAATATAATCTCCATTCGATTTTTTGTAATTATGTAAAAAGTGGATGTCACGTCAACAAGTAGTATGTTGTAAAATAAATTGGGAAAGGTTTCTATACTTCCCCTACAACATTGAAGATATATGCTTCCCTTCCCATCCAGCCATCCAATTTTGATCAAGTGAGCCAATCACCATTGATCTTAGATCCGACGCCTCAAAGTATTTTGTTTTTAGTTTTTTTTTCTACAAATTGTATGAATATGAATTTTGATACGTGTCATCTTCTCATTGGGGCGCACTTAAAAAAAAATGTTAAAAAGAATTTTTTGATAAAATATATGATCACAATATCCTTTGAAATTTTCAGGGGTATTTTGGTCATTTTATTTTATTTAGAATATTTTTTTTTATATTTTTTGCAAGTGTGAGTTTATGAGAGGATTGGACGCCCAAAACTTGGAGTCAAAATAATTTGTATAAAAAATTAAAAATAAAATGGTGTAGAGACGTGACATTGTGATTGAGGTCATCTTAGCCATCCATTCAAAATGGACGGTTGGATAAAGGGAAGTATATAAATTTTATGTTGTAGGGGAAGCATAGAAAGCTTGCCCAACAAATTAGGGATTCTTACACAACTTGTTTTACTACTATTACTAGAACTTTCTGACTACTTCTTAAAGAGAAATAGGAAAGATTATTGGGTTCTATTTGATTCCCACATATTACAACATAGAGCATCACAAAGACACAAATGAAGTCTCATTTCAAGTATTTATATAAAAAACAAAATCTGATTTTCAAGTATAAATAAAATAATATTTGTATGTTTTGTAATCACAAACACGACTTCCCTAGTGGACTATTGAAACATTATTCTATTTCAAATTTATTATTATTTAATTATGATTGGTGTTTAAGAACGCTATGGGTGTCTGCGAACTGTACGTAACATTATTCCTAAATTCTGAGAACCTGGAATAAATATGTTGTCTTTTCAAGTTCATTATTTACAAATCAAGTATTTTACGTTCTTTATTCAATCCACAACCTCAATAAGGCCATTCAATACATTAATTTATTATCATGTGAACCCTTATCCAGGTCTTTAAGACCGTTGAGGATCTTGATTCTAAATACTCAGGGAACCTTGGCTAAGCATATTGATTCCAACACTAAGGGATTCTTGCTTAAGTATGTTCTAGAATCTCGAACCTTTTGTCCCATGAAACTCCTTTCCTGTTCTGTTGTGGTTCCAAGTGGTTGGTTGCATGATTCCATAAAGGTATTAGTCTTGATTCCGATTAGGTTGAAACTCAATTTTAACAAGTTTTTGAATCTTGATTCCAATTGGGTCGGTACGCAATTCTAAAATGCTAGGAATCTGGATTTCATTTGGGTTGGATTATTTTCCCAGAAAATAGAAATCTAAATTCTTGCAATACACATTGTATAGACGGTGGCTCCAACAATGGGAATCTTCTAGCCGCCCTTGATTCCTCTGTTCCGATTCTTAAGATGATTATGAATCTCAGGTGTTTCCAACAACTATGGGATGCTTATAAAAACATTTTCTAACTAACATAGAGGGGGGGCAGGGGGAAGGGAGGGGTGGGCAGGAGGGGGGTTTTTTTTTTTTGGGTTTGTTTATTTATTTATTTTGTTTTTTGGGGTGGGGAGCATGGGACATGTGGCCGAGAGAGAGATCTACCAGGAGTTTATTTGGCCATCTCTCTCTCTCTCTCTCTCTTCACGACCTTCTCTTCAATCAACTACGGCCATAAAAATACACGGTTGACTGGGGCCTCAACCCAAGCAACTCTTTGTCTATGGTTTAGGTCGGGTCGCCACCTCTGCAACCTTGGGTTCCACCTTCCTTAGCTATAACGAAATTAAAGACTGCAAGATAATATGTTGAACTAATTTTTTTTAACTATAAATCAGAAAATTTAAAGAATCAGAAAAAACGGAAAGAGTATTTTTTTGCAGTAACAATACTCGGGCGAGTACTGTACAGGTGCCCATACCCCATATTTGGGCAGCACTACTCTCCTTAGCAGGGTGGCAAGGCATATTAACTCGGCAAAATTTTTAAAACACGGTTATAGATATTTTTAACTTGTTCAATACTGCACTTATGACTTGTTGCTCTGTTTATGACTCTTTGGTGAATCTGGATACTTCAGAAGGAGTACAATTCCATCGACTGCTATAGGATCTCAATCCTAGCAACTTGTCCAAGGTTCTTGTAGCAAGATTGCAGCTATCTCCTTTCCAAGCTGTTTTCCTTAAAACTAAACTAATCCAAACTTCTATTTGAACTCCATATATCTCTGGCCTTTAGAGGAATACGTGCTTTGAGGACGTTCATATGCTTGTAGTTCTGATTTGATCAGATTTCATTTGATTTGCTGAGTTATTTGATAACTATGGTATTTCCGTTGGAGTTTTGCCTGCCTCTAATATGGACAATGTTTTTCTATTTTCACAGGTGGCTAAGCCAATTCGTTACTTTCTTGAAGCTCATTCAGATGCAAAGGGCATAAAACAGCTTATTCGACTTATTCTGTCGAAATTTGGGCGTCGACAACCAGGTAGATCCGATAATGATTGGGCAAATATGTGGCGTGATATGCAGTGCCTCCAGGAGAAGGCATTTCCATTTTTGGATGTTGAGTACATGCTCACTGAGTTCTGTGGAGGCCTTTTAAAAGCAGGGAAGTTTTCCCTTGCAAGGAACTACCTAAAGGGCACTGGTAGCAATGCTTTGGCAGCAGATAAGGCAGAGAAGCTAGTTATTCAAGCAGCTAGAGAATACCTTTTCTCGGCATCGAGTTTTGATTGTTCAGAAGTGAGTATGAACATGGCCTTTGTGGTTTTCTGGTTGGAGAATGGAGGTCTATAACGTTTAATTACATAAAGAAAACATGCAAATTTGTTAGTAATATCCTCATAAGACCTGTGATGATTATTCTCTTGTTTGTTTTGAAGGAAAGGGCATGGATTTGGCCTTTATTCATTATGGAAAGCGTGTGGCTTCTGTAACTCATTCTCTATGGTCATGTTAGTAAAAAATGCAATGTACCGTTCAGTTTTAGAAATTTTTGGCATCTGTTTTAAACCATCACCAATTCTTGTTTTGATGCAGACAGTCATGTTGCGGTGTATGCAGCATTTAGCATGTATCCAGGGATCTTTGTTTTTATGTATGTCTCTATATGCATGTGTGTTTTCTTTGCATTTTCTCATGTGTCTATAAACTTTATCATGAGTTTTTACTAATGCGGTCAATTTCCTGCTAAAAACATCAGGCTGTGTATGTATTTTTCCAAAGCTACCTGCTAGCGGTTGCTGTTTGTCTGTTTTGCATGTAATGTGAACAGGCAGCATAGGTAATAATCCCCAAAAAGTAAAAAATAGAAGGTTAAAGTCATAAGCATGGGTGTACATGTTTGAGTTTACCAAGGGTTAGGCATACACTCAAGTTTATGCACGTGTTACAAATTTGCTTATTGTGAAACTCTTTTGGATGTCGTGTTCATTTTTATCTGATTTGCTACATCCTGCTGTCTTTGAAGATATGGAAGGCCAAGGAGTGCTTAAATCTCTTTCCAAACAGCAAAACTGTGAAGGCTGAAGCTGATATTATTGATGCACTTACTATAAAACTTCCAAATCTAGGAGTGACTCTGCTGCCTATGCAGTTTCGGCAGATCAGGGATCCTATGGAGATTATTAGAATGGTAATTACAAGTCAAAGTGGGGCCTATCTCAATGTGGATGAACTCATAGAAATTGCCAAGCTCTTTGGTTTAAATTCTTCAGATGATATAGCAGCAGTAGAAGAAGCTGTGTCAAGAGAGGCTGCAGTTGCAGGTGATCTTCAGCTGGCTTTTGATCTTTGTCTTGCTTTGGCAAGAAAAGGATATGGTTCTGTGTGGGATTTGTGTGCTGCAATTGGAAGGGGGCTTGCTATTGATGACGTGGATATAAAATCTCGAAAGGAGCTCCTAGGTTTTGCATTGTGCCATTGTGATGATGAATCAGTTGGGGAAATTCTGCATGCATGGAAAGAATTAGACATGCAGAGTCAAAGTGAGAAATTAGTAATGTTGTCAGGGACTGAACCCGCTAACTTTTCTGTTCCAGGCTCGTCATTAATGTCCTTTCCTTTCCAGAATATCCAAGGTAATATTGAGCCCAGAGATTTATCTGAACTGGTTGCCAGGAGTGATTCCCATGCTGATATTATGCAGTTTCTAGACAAAATCAGAGGCTTACTCTCCGCTGTTGCAAAAACTGCTTCATGTGAAAGTGAGTGTTCTTGGGACTCAATAGTGAAAGAAAATGGAAAGATTCTTAGCTTCGCTGCTTTGCAACTACCTTGGTTGCTTGAGTTGTGTGGGAGTAAAATAAACATTATGGAGAGAGCGGATAATGGAAGAATGAATCTTGATGGAAACCAAAACCGAAATGTAAGAATGCAAGCCCTGGCAACCATCATGTGCTGGCTGGCGAACAATGATGTTGCTCTGAGTGATCATCTGATCACTTCTTATGCAAAAGAAGTAATACTAGCACCTAACACTGGAGAAAATGATATTCTTGGGTGTTCGTATTTGTTAAATCTCTTGGATGCCTTCCGTGGAGTGGCGGTTATAGAAGAGCAACTGCATATAAGAAACGGGTATCAAGAAGTTTCCAGCATCATGAACATGGGGATGACATATAGTTCCTTGCACAATTTTGGCTTTGAATGTGGGGACCCTGAACAGAGAAGACAGCTACTTATCAATAAATTCCTAGAGAAGCAGATGTCTTTCAATTCAGGTAATCCACTTTCCTGTAGAATTCATGTTCTTCATGCTATATTTTGAGCTTATGGTTTTCACCGTGCAATGGATGTTGGTAATCTTTAATTGAATCAAGCGATGAGAGCCTGTGAATTGTTGTAAGATGTCGAATGTGATTTTGTTTATTGATTTTCACTTAAAAAATCTATTTGGATGTTACTCATATTTTTGCATTAAGTGAGTGCAGGAACATCAATTACAAGATAGAAAGATCTGGTAATATTGGATATAAGTGACACATGAATATTTGAATTTCATTTTCAAATAACTATAGTGACTTTGTGCTACAAAACTTCTAATGCCTTAGTAATTTGTCTAATGATTTAGGAATGTGCACTTAATCTGAAGAATGAAGCATCCAAATGTTTACATGCTCCCATGATTGTGGTCATTTAGACATGCCAGAAAAAATTATCATTTTAGCGTCTGTGGTTAGTGAATGAAAGAATGTGTATGTCACTGACACCTTGCCTTGTCTTTGCGCCTGTTTTTGGTTGCTTGTGAGATGTAATGTTTGGCCTGCTTTCAAACATATACATGTTAGAATGTGTGTACGCATGTCTTTTTCCATTGTAAGTGTCATCTCTTACTTTTTTTCCATCTAAGCTGTTATGCCATAATTGTTATCAAATGCCAACTAGATATGCTGGATGGGATCGATAATGCCCAATCTACATTTTGGAGAGAGTGGAAATCAAAATTAGAAGAGCAGAAGAGATTAGCTGATCGGTCAAAAGCTTTGGAAGAAGCAATACCAGGAGTTGAAACTACACGCTTCTTATCTGGAGACATGAACTACATTCAGAGCATTGTTTACTCCTTTGTTGAATCCGTGAGGCAAGAAAAGAAACCGGTTTTAAAAAAAGCCATTAAGATTGCTGCTGAGTATGGCCTCAAGCAGAATGAGGTACTACTCTTACCCATAGCCGCTGTAGATGATACCTGCTTGAGTTATCTAGAATTATAATTCTATGGTCCATGTTATTGTCCCTTTCCATTGGGTTCCTACCATCCATTGAAATGACCGATGCTGATGAAGAGAATGGTAAAACACCTCATAAGGACATGACCCTAATAATGGGTCCATTGATGGCCCCGTTGACTTTGATTTTCCATAGTTATGTTCCCTTCCGTTGTATGTTCTCATCTTATTGCTGCTCCTTGCTGCAGGTGCTTCTTACGTATCTTGGTTCTGCTCTCGTGTCTGAGGTTTGGTCAAATGATGATATTGCTGCTGAAATTTCAGATTACCAGAATGAACTGCTCAAGGATCCAGAGGGAGTTATTAGAATGATATCTACAAGTGTATACCCTCTGATTGATGGGATAAACAAGCTACGCCTTGCCTACCTTTACAGTATTCTCTCTGACTGCCATCTTCAGCTGAATAAGACTGCAGGCCTACAATATTTGCAGAAATGTGGAATGGAGTTATATCAATTTTGCAAGGTCCTTGAACAAGAATGCCAAAGGGTTTCCTTCATCGAAAATTTGAACTTTAAGAATATAGCTGGATTGGATAACCTAGTTTATGACCATTTCAATGAACAAGTTCTTAGTCATGTTTCTCAAACAAATGTGGAGGCTCTGGCAAAAATGGTTCAGAACCTTGTTGGTATTCATGAACACCTTTCAGAAACCAAGGGTCTTATCACATGGAAGGCAGTTTACAAGCAGTACATTATGAGTCTGTTGAAAGGACATTCAGACATAGATAATGGAGTGGTAGATGATCATCCCTTTAACAGTGATGATTTTAGGGTTACTATTGGTGAGCTTGAGAGCAAGTATGACTCTTGCAGGGTTTATTTAGAAGGGATTTCAGAAGGAGATTTGTTAGAAATCATGACAAGGTTCTATGAGTTGAGCCTTCCTCCTAACCCTGGGATGTTATCAACTGAATCGACTGGACTGGAATGTCTCATTTTGCTACTGACTTTGTGGGTTCGTTTGGCAGATGACATATTGGAGATTGCATCTCATAATGAATTGGAAAGAGATTGCATATTATTTTGCTTGGCAACTTTGTCAGAATGTTTGAAGTCTTTTAGTGGTTTGGTTATAGAGGGTAGAATTTCAGCTCACCGTGGGTGGGAAACTGTTTCCCTGTTTGATAAAACTGGTCTTTTGAGTGCTTTGACAACTGACCGATTCGGTTATTGCAGAGCCATGGTTTATGCTGGCTGTGAGTTCTCAACCATCTTCAAAGTATTTTTTGAAGTACTCCCTTGTGCTCCAACCTCCTCATTCATGTATGAATCTAATCTTCAGGGTTTTGAGCTTCATGATTTTTATTTAAATGTCATGGAATCAATTTTCTCTGAATTAGGGAGCAGTGAAGTTTCCCAAACACGGTTGGCTAATCTGTTATCTTCTCTTAGCAAGATGGAAGACACTGGTGTAAGTGATTGTGTCGTGAATTTACAGAAGGTGAGATCGATGGTGTGGGAAAGGCTGAATTCTTTTGCTGAGAATATGCAGCTGCCAAGTCAAACACGTGTATATGCTTTGGAGCTCTTGCAATGTATCACTGGAAGACATGTTGTACGATCCAAGTTTCAACCATGGGAAGGGTGGGATGAAACATTATTCTCAGAAGGCATCGATATTTCTGAGCAACGTAAAGAAGGTGGTGTGCCAAGCAGGTTAAGAACTTCTTTGGTTGCCCTCAAATCAACTGATCTAACTTCAGCTGCCTGGCCTGGTGTAGAAATAACCCCAGATGATCTCATGACAACGGATTCAGCTTTCTCCATTTTCATGCGCCTCTCTACCAGTTCAGCCTTGTCATCACATATGAACACTTTGCAAGCTCTTCTTGAAGAGTGGGAAGGGCTCTTTACACCTATGGATTTGCCTTGTTCAAGTATAGATGTAAAGGATAGTGCAATATCCACCGATTCCCATGATGGGTGGAATGGGGATGAGTGGGATGAAGGGTGGGACACTTTCCATGATGAGCCATTGGAGAGACTAGGCCAAAGGGTACCATCAGTTTGTGTCAATCCTCTTCATGCTTGCTGGTTTGTCATCCTTGAGAAGCTCTCTGTGCAGTCTCAGTTTTCAGAGGCAATGAAATTGCTCGATCATTCAGTGTGCAAGCAAAAAGGTATATTGATAGCTGAGGATGAGGCCCATAAATTAAGCCAGTTTTTACTGGGCATCAGTTGTGTCGTAGCCATCAAGATTATGCTGCTACTTCCCTATGAAACCATTTGGTACCAGTGCTTAACTGTGCTTGAGGCCAAGCTCAAAGATGGCAGTGTCTTGCTTGACAACTTAAGCAGGGACTACGAGCTATTAACAATTATGCTCACATCAGGAATCCTTTCGGTTGTAGCTCTTGATTTGACTTATGGCACCACTTTTTCGTGCATGTGTTACTTGACCGGGAGTCTCTCGCGTATTTATCAAGAGGGTCAGTTATCTATGTTAAAGAATAAGAGGACTGAAGAGCATTCCTGCCTCCTTTTCTGTGGGCTACTCTTCCCTTGTTTCATTGCGGAGCTTGTTAGAGCCAAGCAATATTTAGTAGCCGGAGCATTTGTGCTGCAATTTATGCATGTGCACCCTTCTCTTTGTCTTGTCAATGTTGCAGAGGCCAGCCTTTGTAAGTATTTGGAAGGACAGATTCAAACCCAAGAGAACAATTCATCTAAACTTGACGATTTGTGCTCGTCGAACACTATAGGGAACACGGTTTCCACATTAAGGGGTAAACTCAAGGGCCTGCTTCGAGATGCTTTATCTTCTCTTTCTGCTGATATGAAATGAAAGAGAGTATATATTTCCTGTTTTACTTGCTATTCCTTTATATTTTGTCTCATCTCTTTTGTCATTGATTTCACTTGAGTGTCCTAAAAATTTGTTGGTTATTCTTCTTTGTATTTCAAACTTATTTCTTGAAAATTTTGGGACCTTGCTTATTTAAATTACTCGGAACGTTTAGAAGGACAGATTCAAACCCAAGCGAACAATTCATCTAAACTTGACGATTTGTGCTTGTCGAACTCTATAGGGAACACGATTTCCACATTCTGGGGTAAACTCAAGGGCCTGCTTCGAGATGCTTTATCTTCTCTTTCTGCTGATATGAAATGAAAGAGAGTATATATTTCCTGTTTTACTTGCTATTCCTTTTTATTTTGCCTCATCTCTTTTGTCATTGATTTCACTCGGGTGTCCTGAAAATTTGTTGGTTCTTCTTCTTAGTATTTCAAACTTATTTCTTGAAAATTTTGGGACCTTGCTTATTTAAATTACTCGGAAGGTTTAGATACTCTGTTATCAGAGCTTCAGATGGTCCTCCAGCTCTGATAATTCAAAGGAATCTCTTTGGGCTTTTTAAGGGCGTTGGTTTAAGATATCACCCTTCAAAAAATAAAGTAAAAGAGAAGGGAAAATATTTGGCGACAACTACATTGGTTTTTTTTTTTTTAAAAAATATTGGATCCCTGTAGATTCTGAAATGATTTTAATCTAGCTAAAAACTAAGGCATCCAAAACTTAACGAACTTTAAATTGCCAAATTCACAGTATAGACTATTAAAAACAGCATCGCATTGTTGAAGCAATTTATCAGTAATTATTAAATAACACACACTCAGCTTAAATCTGTCATAAAATCGCCCGATCAGCCACCATGAAAATAAGGCGAAATAATGAAGTCAAAATATTCTGCGCTGCCGCCGTGGAAGCATATCCTCCATTTATTCCTTTGTGTAAACCCCTATGTAGTGATCCCTTTAGGAGCACAAATTTTTGGCAGGTTTCCTCAACCCGGTGACATGCTTCGAAATGAAACTCCAAATGCACTATCCATATGAGACTCTGATGGTTAGTTCCAAGCGTTAAAAGAAATCAAAATCAAAATTCTTATTTTAAAAGAGAGCCTCTTGTGATTCTTCAGTGGATCTCAAAATTTCGAATTACCCTTAATTTACTATGTGATTTTGGTTTTTGTAAGAAATATTAATTTTTATAGTACTTTTTTCATACGTAAATATTACTAAAAGATAAGAGGTATTTTTGTTATTTTCATAAGGGATAAAATTGAAATCTTTATTGAAGGACAAGTGTATTTTACAATATTTTTACTAAAGGACAAGTGTATTTTGCAAATGAAGTTCGAAGGTACGAACTTTAAAAATGCTATTATCCCTTCTAAAAACTTTTAAATTTACTCGTAGTGATTAAGTTAATCAGTAAAATAAATTATCAAAAAAAATAATGATTAATAATTTTTAAAAACAAATAATTATTTTTGAGATTATTTACAAAGAGACCATTTACCTTTTGTACAAGGTGGTCACAATTATTCTTGTCTCTTAAATTTCAAAATGAGTGGTTGTAAGAGTGTCATTGATTAAACACAGTTTTAAAAAAAGATTCTTGGACTTCTTGACTCGCCTTAAGCCATCCAATTTGACATCTAAAGAGTGGGAATAGTTGTGGCCACCTTGTACATAAAATTAATGGTCTCTTGAAAGGCCGATGTATCACAAATAATATCCTTATGCAAATGAGCTCATATCTCTTTGCCACAGGAACTCTGCTAGAGCCAAACTGTGTTTGCTAGACTTGCGTAATACTTATGATAGAGTTTCATGGTCTTTATTACTGCACGATTGTATGTTTTGGGGTTTTCAAATACTTTTATTGGATGGATTCGTATGTGTATCTCCACTCATTTTTTATCAGTTCTGCATAATGACTCCCCTATAGGGTTTCTTTGGGTAAAAAGAGGTCTTAGACAATGAGACCCTTTATCCCCCTATCTATTTTTGCTAGTAATGGATTTTCTCAGTACACTGTTGGATCATGCTATGTTGCAAGGGTGTCTCATCTTGTCTATGTTGATGATGCTATGATTTTTTGTAATGCTTATACTACTGTTATTGGGGCTATGAAATCTATTCTCTCTGTTTTTGTAGTAACAATAGAGTAGAAATTCAATATTGCAAAAAGAAAAGCCTTCTTTTTTGGGGTTTCGCAAGGTACTAAAACTCGGATTATGAAGGAGCTTGGTCTTGGTGAAGGGCCAGTGGGATACCTAGGTTTGCCTTTATTTCATAGTAATTTAAAGCACAGTCATTGTCACAGTTTGGTTGGCAGGGTTATTGGTAAAATATGCACTTGGCAGGCCCTATCTCTTTCTTATATAGGACGGCTACAATTGTTGAAATCAATGCTAAGTGCATCAACTATCTTCTGGAGTCTTTCATTTCTTCTACCAAAGAGAACTTGCAATATGATTAAACGACTGCAAAGGAATTTCCTATGGGCAGGCATGGCTGAGAAGAAAGGTTCACATCTTGTCAAATGCAAAACAGTTTGCCTCCCTCAAGACGAGGGGGGGCTTGGGGTGCACGATATTAGTGATTACAATATTACAAGGATGATGAAAGTAGCTTGGCGTATTTTGGTAGATTTTTCCTCCTTGCTAGCTCGTTTTTGTAAGCGCAGATACTACAAAAATTGTTCCATATGGGAGACCATCAAGAAGAGATGCTGTTCTCATGCGTGGAGGGGTATTCAATTAGGATTATCTCACTTGAAGAAAAATGTTCGATGGATTATTTGAGATGGCCGGCTTATGGATTTCTGGGTGGATCCTTGGTTTCAGAAAAATCAATATGGGATTCCTATGGTGTCGATGTCCCTACGGATCTAGGGGTTGTTCTTAAGTCCAAGGTGTTAGATTATATAGTGGGCTCTTCTGAGGTTTGGGTCCTTCCATTGCCTACATTTGCCCATGTTGTTACCATATGGAAAGTGGTTGAGAGCTTTATGATTCCTTTGCAACTACATAAGGACTTTCTTGGATGGATTTATTTTGCAAGTGGTTAATTCTTGGTTAAAGGAGCGTGAGTCTTTATTCATCGTCAGGGAGATTCTCAGCCTATGTTAAGGAAACTAGGGTCTTTTAAATGTCACACCAGACCTAAATGGTTTTCATGACTGGCCCTTCATCACAGATAAAATGGTTTTCATGACTGGCCCTTCATCACAGATAATCTTCTATATATTTGCTGCAGTAGCATGATATTGTCCATGCACTTTCTGTATGTCCCTTTTATAAAAACAGTGATGATAGTTTATGTTATTTGTTGTTTCATTGTCATTTCTCACTTAATATATGGAGAACAATTGTATGGAGGTGTGGTAAGCACTTTATCTTGGGCTCTTCTATTCCTATCATGGTGAAAAACTGATTAGCCTTTAGATTCTAGTTAGATAGTATTTTCAATATCTGGTCTTCTATCCTTTTCACAACTATCTGGTTTTTATGGGCGGAATGGAACCAGAGAGTTTTTTAATCGAAGATTGCAAGAAGAGAACAATTAATCAAACATATTACCTCTCATATCAGGGACTTAGCAGAAGATATAGTATGAGTCTTTCACTTATCAGAAATGGCAATCATTGGAAATTTACAAATCACATGGTGCCAACAGAAATCAAAATCCATCATTCTAGTTGCATGTTCTTTTCCTAGCCCCGGCATTTTAATCTAAATATTGGTGGTGCTTCCTTGCAAAACCCTGTTCTAGTAGGTGATGGAGGTGTTATCAAAAGTAGTGATGAGGCTTTTTTTGCTACGTTTGCCAAACCCTTCGGTATCGCCTATAATAATTTTATTAAATTCTTTGCTTTGGAAGAAGGTTTGACTCTCGCTAGCTAGATGAATTTCTTTTCTCTTCAAATTGAAAGTGATTCATCTTTTCTCGTGGATGTTTTGATTGATCACTGGCATTCCCCATGGGTTTACATACAGTTATAACCAATGTGCAAAGATGCATAAACTTAAAAATTTTCAGTAACTTACAAAGCCCTGATCATGAAATCTTGGAGGCGCGGTAAAAAAATTATCTCAGACACATCTATGTCAAAATTGCTTAGGCGGATTAAAGTTAGACGGTTCATTGAATGTCTAGCTATCCCTATTTCTTACCTCTATTTAGATGTTATGGGAGGAACAAAATCATCGAGTTTTTTAGGGGAACGTTTGCAGACAGGTGCACTTGCTCAGGAGGGTTACCTCTCATGTTAGTGAGTTGGTGGATGCTAAAGCCTAGTCCTTTTATTTATCAAATATAGCAATCGTTGATAACTTTTAGATCATATGGAGACAACATCAAATCAAGTAACACATACCGATTGCATGGTATTTTCCTAGTCCTAATCATTTCAAATTGAATGTTGATGGTACTTCACTTCAAAACTCTTGGATAGCAGGTAATGAAGGCGTAATTAGAAGTGATGATGGATCCTTTATCACAGTATTTAGTAATCCCTTTGGTATAATATCAAATAACTACGCTGAGTTTCTTGACTTGCAAGCTAGCGTTGACTTGGCCATCTAGCTCAAATGTTTCTTCATGCAGATAGAGAACAACTCATTATTGTTAGTTAATACAATCCATGATCCATGCAAAGCTCAATGGGCATTATATGTTGTTGTTGCTAACTGCTTATATAAACTTTATGATCATGCTCGGTTCCTTATCCATGTTTATCGTGAAGCTAACATGGTGGTAGCTTTACTTGCCAAGACAACTATAGCTTTCTCAGATGCCACTATTTGGTGATCTAGACTGCCGGATTTCCCTTCTCTTGGATTACTTAAATGATGTGACACAACTTCTCTATTCTAGGGCTGTAAAATTATGAGTTGTAATTTCCTTTATTATTAATGAAAATCGGGTGAAGGGCCTTCTCCCCTACTAATTACCCCAGAAAATGAAATCATATCCACATAGACTCCTTGATGAAGACAAATTCTCCTTAAAATATATATTAAAAACAATACATAGATCTTACTATTGGTCCAACAAGAGTTCTACTCACAAAACCTACTTAGATTGACAATAATATGAATTACATGACCTCCAAAAAAGATAAAAAATAAAAAATAAAAGATAAAAAAAATTCAATAACATCCATGAAACTTCTAATGACATATATAATCACTTAAAATAAGCCTACAACCTAATATCAATCTCCAAAATATATACATAAAACCATAAGTGTGCAAATAGATATGTCGTTTTGATAACAAATATATCATTTGTAGTATTTCGATCATTGACCTCCATTAGAAAAAACAAATTCAATAACATTTATGCAACTTCAAATGACATATACAATCACTTAAAATCAACCTACAACCTAAAGTCAATATCCAAAAATACATAAAAATTAAAACTATGTGTGCAAATTGATCTCTCGTTTAGATAACCAATATATCATTTGTAATTTCGATCATTAGAGCAATGACCCATATGATGTGTGTATTTTCTAATATTTTATTTTCTCTCTTTAAATTGAATTTTCCACTGATTTTCTTTGGGAGGAGAGAGGTCAGAGGAAAGGAGGAAGAGAACGGTGTGGTGGAGCAAATGAGTGAAAGAGGAAAAGAGAGAGAGAGTAGGGGTGGCATGACCTAGACCTGATCTGAGATCCAGTGGATATACCCAACATGGGTCCGGGTATGGGTCCATGTTTTGGACCCGCGAGTAGGGTCTGGGTCCGCTAAATGATACCCGAACATTCCCTGGTACAGGTACGGGTATATGGCTATACCCGATTCAGTGGGTAACCAAATCCTTATTTATTATATATAATTTAGCCTTAGTTTTATTACTATACATGATTTAACTTTTTAAACCAACGTTAAGTTCCCCCGCCTTTTCTATAGAGCTTACAATCATAAATTCCCCCGCCCCTCTTCGATGTGGGATTAATCCACGACAATAAGAGAGAGAGATGAGTTGGTCTATTTGAGAGAGATGCATATTTCCTTTGTTTATGCTAAAAAGGGAAAGAGAGAGATGACTTGGTGTGTGCCAGTCTGGTGCCAGCCAATTAAGAGACTAAGAATGTTAGAGAGATTTTACGTTGAGTTGGTGCATGCCAGCCTGGTATTGCTTGTCTTTATTATAGCATAATTTAAATGTACTTTTAAATTAAGAGAGAGAAATGACGTTAGAGAGATAAAGGGGTGGGTGAGATTAATCCCACATCGAAGAGGTGAATCGATTTACATGGGTGTAAGAACTATAAAAGTGGTTGGCGAGTTTAAAATCAATTACATAAGAGAAGCTTGTTGGGTATGGGTATGGGTCCCGAGTCCTTAGTACTATCTCGAGTATAGGTCCGGATTTAGTAGGACCCGACCCGTACCCGACCTCTTGCCACCCCTACGAGAGAGAGAGAGAGGGAGAGAGAGAGAGAGAGAGAGAGAGAGAGACCATATGTTGGCAGGGCATCCTTGAGGTGATGCTTATTCTCACCAAGACATCTCACCCTTTGATGGTTTCCCATCAGGGACCATGAGAGTCCCTTGATGTAGTGAACTAGCAGGTACTTATTCACCTATAAAATGCTAAGTCCCAAATGGAGAAAGGCACATATATTGCTCTGCAATTTTCTACCGTATCCTTTTTCCTTTTCTCTAAAAATTTTCCAAGCAAGGGTCTCTTTGGGAAGTTCTTCTGGAAATTCTTCTTCCAGGGTACCCCCCCTCAAGGCTCTCGCTACGACTGGCTCCAGGATATCTCAAGGCACAGGGAGAGAGAATTGGCTAGGGTGAGGATGTGGGGTTTTTGTGGCCATTAAATGCCTTATAAGAGTTTTTAATTAAATATTTGATATAGTAAAACATAAACTTAGTAGGAGTATGCGAGATCGATATTAGGTAAATGCTATTTGCCAATACTGAGACTTGGCTTGATGTGTTAGGCTAGTTGAGTTGGAAAACGCTTGTTATCAGGGCATGGAATGAAAGCCAAAAAAGATTTTATGGGTTATACCCTTGATGAGGTAAGAGTTGCCTAGGGTGTGTAATCCAAAGAACCGTGTGACTCTTGTGTATGATGTTTGACTTTTAGAGATGAGGACCGAAGGCTCATCACTGAACCATCACATGGTATGTACATATAATAGTCGTATCAGGAAAGTTAGTCACCATTGAAGATGAAACATGTACATGTGTGAGAGAGTACCCCTATGGACCATAGATTGAAAGTGTCCCCTTGCCTATTGGCTAACTTTCATAACCCAATCATGAACCCCTGCAGTGGTCAATGGGTCATGATCATTGCTGAGTCAGTTTGTAAAAGCAAGTGTGGATTAAAGTCCACAATAGAAGATGAAATGCTTGAGTAATAGTTTAATTCTTATACCTAAACATATTGGATTCTCTTCAAAATTATTTGTTTTTAATTATTTTGATGTTAAATGATTTTTATATTGATTAATTAGATTTTTATGAGTATCTAGATATTTTATTTTTACAAAGTGATTTATAAAATAAGAAATATTCAAATATCAGCATTTAAATAACCAAAGAGAAATAAAGTTTATTTCTCGTATTCTAAAAATGAATTTTATATTTTTATAAATTATATTTGATATGGGGGCCCACTATATGTCTTGATGGGATGTGCATGTGGGACCTACTTGGAGCCTCTAGATGATCATGTCACCCCTTACCTATTGGCTGACTTTGATATCCTAATCATGGACAACAACAGTGATTTGTGGGTCATGGGAATTGCTGGGTGAGTTTGTAAAATTAAGTGTAGATTATAGTATAGTAGAAGATGTAGTGCTTCAGCAATATTATAATTCCTAGACCTAGATGAATCTGATTCCCATCAAAATTATCTGGTTTTAATTTTTTTAATATCAAATAATTTTTAGATTGATTATTTGAATTTTTATACATCTTGAGATATTTTATTTTTACAAAATGGATTTATAAAATAAAAATATTAAAGTTTCAGTATTTAAATAATCAGAGAAAAATAAAGTTTATTTCCCATATTCTAGAAAGCAATTTATATTTTTATAAATCATATTTAATATGGGGGCCCATCATAAATCTTTTTCGGATGTGTGTGTGGGGCGCACTTGGAGCCGCTAGATGATCATGCCACCCCTCTTGGATATGTTCTTTGATGGTCATATCTAGTTAATTAAGATAATTAAAGAACATATGCTTTATGGATTTCCTAGATATATAAGAAGATTAGATATCTAAAAAGGATATGACTGAATACAAATATTTATACAAAGGCAAACATTTTCTAGTATTTTCATATCTTTAATATTTGACGTGATAAGGTTTGGGAAGCTGAAGGATAATGTTCTAGTTCTTTTCTATGAATCATGATGGTTGATCTAAGGATTTGATGACTAAGATTTCTCATCCCACAGGTCTCCTATGATGAATGGTATGGACCTAATATGTATAAGGATGATTATCCCTAAACAAACCCAAACTCCTTGGAAACTTTATAAATATGCCCCCTCTCTCCCTCAAATCTTTACACATCTCAACTCTCTCTTCTCTTTCTCTTACGGTGGCGTGCCGCCCCCTAGGGTTCTCTCTCTCTCATTTAAAGATCTTATCTCTCTAGTTACGAGAGATAGGGGGCACACCCATCTTAATAGATCAAGAAGGGGCATGCCCCACTCATATGGTCTATGACATGGAGGCCTCGTTCCACATTGTTCCATGCTCTCAGATTTAGTTAAGGTTCGTAACCAACACTTTCTCGTATTTAGTAAATTTGAGATAAACTATTAATCCCGTGTGCCATTAGAGGAGGAAAGCTAGTGTGGGGTGTTCTAAGTTCAGTTGAGCTAATATTTTGGCATCTTTATTTTGTGCTTTGCAACCTATCGATTTCTTGTGTTTTCTTATTTCCATAGTATTATGTTATGCTTGTTTATTGAATAAAAGAAAGTCATAATTAGTAGAAGTAAGTGAAAACCACTTTTGGTTGTTTATTTTGAGTTGAATTTGTTACAAGTATAAATGTTCTAGTCGGTGTGAAAAACAAAAATTAAAAACTATATATGCCATGTAAGTTCACAGTGTCCAACTTTCATTAGTATCACAACAAAGGTCTCTTGCTGCCCATAGGAATTTTTATTTCTTTTATTAAAATTTTTTATTTACTTTGGGTAAAGAAATATGGCTGCACACACTTTTATCTCAGAGATCCTGAAGACAGAAAGATTCGATGGAACAAATTACTCCTCATGGAAGCGCAAGATTGGCTATATTGGAAGGTTTAGATGTGATATTCACTAAGCATCGTCCTTGCCATCCTAGAAGTGATTCATCTCAAGCTACAAGAGATGCATACGCTTCATGGAAGCATAAAGATATGCTTGTTAAGCATATCTTACTTTCCTTTATGATTGACTCATATGCATATGAGTTTGAGCCAATTAAAATAGCAAAAGGCACGCACGAGAGGCTTGAGAAGGAATATGGAAACTCTATTCATATGAGGTAATCAATGGCTATAAAAACATACAATGAATAAAAAATGGTCGTAGTTACAAAGATATTGGAACATGTGCATACTTTTCGTGCACTTGTTCGAAAGTTGGAGGCTACTGGCATGCGACCCTTAAAACTAATGCAAGTGGTTCACATGGTGAACTCTCTCCCTAATTCTTGGGAGACAACTTGACAAATGGCTCCTAGATTGGAAAAGCTCATCACATAGCTAAAAGGCGAGGAAGAAAGGAGGAACACGTGCTATGCACCGGCTCCAAAAGACAACGATACACATGGTAAAATCTCAACTTAGCCTTATAAGTGGAAGGGTAAGAATACAAATAAGAAGAAAGGAGAGGAAAAGAATAAAGAGAGAGACAATAAGGGAAAAAGAGAGACGAGAACTTGCTTCATATGTAAAAAAGTGGGCCGCATCGAAATATTGTTGGTTTAACAGAAACCCTAGGGGTAATAAGGAAATTACATATGTGGTCTTTGAAACATTGCTAGCCAATCCAAAGGGAATATCTTGGTGTCTTGACTCGAGAGCTACAGCTCACGTGATAAAAACCAAAGATGACATCCATACCTTAACTCTCATGGGGTTGGGTGAGCAACACATTTATGTAAGGTAATCAAAAGGCTGAGAATTTGAGAGCTGGCGATTATGTGCTTGAAATGAAGAATGAAAGTCTTTATCCTAAAACAAACACTCTATTATCCTGTGATGTGGAAGTGCTTAGTTTTGGTTCCTAGCATGGCTAAAGCCGGTTTTATCACCACCTTCTTTGAAGATCAAGTAGTTGTGAAAAACCACAATGATATTAGTATATTCGGTCAACTTGTGAATGGTCTCTACGCTATTGTATTAAAAGTAGATATTGCTTATGCCTCATCTTTGAATGATTTGGATGTTTTTTTATTATTTATACCACTAGGGCACATAAGTTTAATAGAATGGAAAGATTAAGGAAAAATGGAATCCTTTCAATTTATAGAGGAGACTTATGACTTATCAAAAATATGTGAATCGTATGTGCAAGGAAAACTAACAAGGAAAAATTCCACCAGAGCACAAAGAACTTCTAGTGTATTAGAAATCATTCATAATGACATTTTTGGTCCTATGAATGTGGCTACCAAAAGCCGCAAAAAGTATTTCACCACTTTTATTGATGACCACTTGTAATATAGCCACTTGACTTGATGAATGCAAAATCAAAAGCGTTAGATAAATTCAAGAAATACAAAGCCGAGGTAGAAAACCAAACAAATCTGAAAATTAAAGTCCTAAGGACTGATAATGGTGGTGAATACTCTTTCGAACTCTTTAATGACTTGTGTGTAGAGCATGACATTATCCATCAATACACCATGCCCTACACACTAGACCAAAATGGAGTTACCGAGAAACGAAATAAGGCCTTGGTAGAAATGGTGAGAAGTATGATGGGACACCAAATTGCTCCCTAGACTTTTGGGGAGAAGTAGTATTAATAGCAGGTTATATCCTGAACTAGACTCCTACTAAAGCTACTCCTCTTACTCCTCACGAGATATTAACTGGTCGTACTCCATCTCTTGATCACCTTAGAGTATGGTCGTACTCCATCGCTTGATCACCTTAGAGTATGGGGTTGCTCGACCCATGTCATAATCTCATAGAAAAATAGGACAAAGCTAGATCCTAAAACTATCAAATCTATGTTCATCGACTAACTTGACCACAGTAAGGGGTATCATTTCTTCAACCTTGAAAATGGGGTGGTTATTGAGAGCCGGGATGCCCACTTCTTTGAGGATGAGTTCCTTGAAGCAAAAGTAAGTCATAAGAAAGCCGAGCTCTTTGAGATGGCTGGTGACAAGGTTGAGTATCGAGAACCTGAGCCAGAGCCCTAACCTAGAAGAAGCGACTGAGTCACTAGACCACCTCAATATCTTGAAAATTTTGTCTACTTAGGGGAACACAATGTAAGGGTTAGGGATAAGCCAGATCATGACCCTTCAACTTACCAAGAAGCCATAACCTGTTCTGAAAAGAACAATTGGATAGAAGCCCTGAAAGATGAATACTCTTCCATAAATCAAAACCATGTTTAGGAAGTAATACCTCTGCCTCAAGACCGTAAGGAAATATGATGTAAATGGATTTTGAAGAAAAAATGAACTCAGAGGGGAAATTAGAAAAATACAAATCCACGTTTGTAGCCAAGGGATTCACCCAAAAGGGAGGGGTAGACTATGAGGAAACCTTCTCTCTAATTGTGAAGTTTTCATTCATTAGAATTCTGATAGCCATAACAGCCCACTTTGACTTTGAAGTCCATCAGATGGATATAAAGAGAACTTTCCTAATTGAAGATTTAGAAGAGGAAATCTATATGAAACAACCCAAGGGTTTTGAAGAAAAAGCAAAGGGAAACCTTGTGTGTAAATTTAAGAAATTTCTCTATAGCCTAAAACAAACATCGTGTCTGTGGTATATCAAGTTTCAATAGACCTTATCTTTGACAGGGTTCTCCTCAAATGATGAAGATTACTGCATCCATAAAAAGGTCAGTGGGAGTGACGTTGTGTTCATTTCCTTATATGTGGATAATATGCTAATTGTTAGTAGCTCAATTGCCCTCGTGTTGGAAACAAAGCAATTCCTTATGTAACAATTTGATATGAATGATCTAGGGGAAGCTTCATATATGTTGTGCATAAAAATAATAAGAAATATAAAAGAAATAACAATTCAACTTTCCCAAGGAACTTATCGTAAAAGAATATTGAAAAAGTTTGAAATGAACAAATGCAAACCCACGACGACCCCGATAGATAAGAGAACAAAACTAAGCAATCAAATGTGCCTTAGTGAAGATGAAGAAAAGAAAGCAGGAGCAACAAGATCCCTTATGTATGCCATAACAGGAACAATGTGTGACTTGTCCATTATCATTAGCATGATTAGCTGATTCCAATGCAACCATGGGCTTGAGCATTGGATGGCGGTTAAGAGACTTCTGAGATACTTAAAAAGGGACTGAGAGTGACATGCTTATATATTGGGAAGGTACAAAAATCGCTATTCAAGGATATTCAAGGAGATCTTGATGATGCTATGTCTACATTTGGATATGTCTTCATATTTGGAGGAGCTCTATGGAGTCAGAGTATGTGGCATATTGCATGGCAGCCAAGGAGGCTGTAATGGATTAAGAAATTTCTTAATTGGCTTGGGTTTTAGCCCATACAACATGAGTGCATGATAATCTTTAGTGGAAACATGGCTTCCATTTGTGTTTCCAAAGAGTCACAATTCCATAAGAAGTCCAAACACATAAAGCCTTGCTTCTACGATTTGTGCAATGAGGTGTAGTGTGGAGAGTTCGAGATTAGTTACATACCTATAGAGGTAATAATTGTAGACCCTCGTACGACGGGCCTAATTGCAAATGTTTTTGTAAAACATGTGAGAGAGATTAGAATGAGAGAAAGTGAGGAAGAGAGATTGTAAAGCCTTCAAAGGACAAGTGTGAGATATTGAGTTTCTGTGGCTATAAAGGCCTTATAAGAGCTTCTAATTTAATATTTGATATAGTGGAACAAAAACTCAGTAGGAGTATGGTTGTGCTGGACCAAGATTAGGCAAATGTTATTTGTTGATTCTCAGACTTGGCTTGACGTGTTAGCCCAGTCGAGTTGAAAAACCCCTGTTACTTGGGCATGAAATAAAAATCGAAGAGGGTTTTATGGATTATTCCATGATGAGGTCGAAGTTGCCCAGGGTGTGTGAGCCAAGGCATTGTATGATTGTTGTGTGTGATAGCTGACCTTTAGAGAGGAGGGCCAAAGCCTCATCACTGAATCATAACACATGTACATATAATAGCCGTTTCAAGAAAGCTAGTCACCGTTGAGGGTGAAGCATGTACATGTGCTAGAGATTACCCCTATGCACTATAGAGTTGTGGTTGCATCAGGTCTACGTGACTTTGGACTCGTCTCTAGGGGATAACCTGTCATGAACCACTTCAGTGGTTAGTGGGTTTGGAGAACTGTTGCGTCAGTTTCAGAAGGAAAATGTGAACTAGAGTGCACGTTACAAGATGGAGTGCTTGAGTAATATTATAATTCCTAAATCTAGATGGATCTGATTCCCTTCAAAATTATTGGTTTTAATTATTTTGATGTTAAATCATTTTTGGATTGATTATTTGAATTTTTATGAGTCTTTAGATATTTTATTTTTACCAAATAATTTTATAAAATAAGAAATATTCAAACTTTAATATTTAAATAATCAAGGAAAAATTAAGTTTATTTCTCATATTTTAAAAATCAATTTTGTAGAGGGTGAGGAGGGAGTTGGAGGAGAGTGAATACCGATGACAAATTTAGAGGGACCATATGGTGAGGGTCCTGAAATTGTTTCGCTCTACTTTAGAGGGAACATATGGTGAGGGTCCTAAAACTGTTTCGCTCTACTTTAGAGGGACCATATGGTGGTTCGACGTGGAAAAGAAAAAATATAAACATGGTAAAAAATGAAGGAGAAACTAATTGCATGTTTTCTTCCTTTTGATTACAATATGTGTAATAAAGGTTTCATCATCTACAACAAAACGTAGACCAAAATGTGTTAGAGTACACTAAGGAATTCTACCAACTCTTAAGCCAAGCTCATGTTTCGGAAAGTGAAGAACAATTAGTAGCTAGATATGTTAGTGGGTTAAAACCTATGTTACAAGATGAGCTTGCATTGCTACGCATATGAGACATGAATGAAGCCTAACAAATGGCCTTAAAAACTGAACAAAAATTGAAAAGGCTTTCTTGTCGATTAGAGCGAGGAAACCTATCAAGGGTTTCCAAGGATAAAATTAATATAGGCACGCAAGAAAATTCGAGCTTTCAAAAACCTCAAGTAGGGAACCAATTGAATGCAACCAGCTCAAAGGTTGCAATTAGAAACCTTTACAACATTTGTTTTAGGTGGGGAGAGATGGGCCATAGATCTTTTAAATGTCCAAAGAATAAACTACATCTTCTAGACCCTATGGGAGGGGACAAAGAAGATGAAGTTGATGAACCGATGTTTGATGACGACAAGGATGACCATTCTTCCCCCTGGAATGAGCTCCATGATGAAAGAGATAGTTTGGGGGATTAGGCGTGTCCTGACAACCCCTAAAAGTAAATCTATTGAAGACTGGTTATGAACAAACATCTGACGAATCAAGTGCACTGCTTTTGGCAAGGTATGTACCCTAATCATTAGCTCTTAGGTCTTGTGAAAACATAGTTTCTACTGAGATGATAGAAAAACTAAAACTTAAGACCGAAAAGCACCCATATCCTTATAAAATTAGGTGGTTTAAAAACAGCGATGAAGTTCAAGTTGATAGAAGGTGCTCGGTTCAATTCAGTGTAGGGAACCAATATCAGGATAAAATGTGGTGTGATGTTCTTCCTGATGCATTCCAACTCATTCTAGGAGGGCCATGGAAATATGAACTTGGTGCGGTACATGAAGGCCAACAAAACACTTACTCCTTCTTTAAAGATGGAGTTAAGGTACGTCTTTGTCCCTTACGAGATTCTCCTACCCCTCAAATTATCACAGACAAAAATGTCAACCTGTTATCTTTTAAAGCTTTTATGAAAGCAAAAGAGGATGAATTAATTTATGTAATAGTAACCGCAAGACAAAAAGAAGAAGATGATCGCAAACCTGAAGGTGTGAAAGCCTACTTGATGAATTTGCTGATGTGACCCCTGAAGAGTTACGAAAGTGTCTACCTCCAATGTGGGATATCCAAAATCTGATTGACCTAGTGCCAGGTGTAAGCCTCCCTAACTTACAGCACTACTGAATGAGCCCTGCTAAGCATCAAGAGCTTTAGAAGCAGGTTGATGAGCTCCTTAGCAAGGGATTTATCCAAGAAAGTATAAGCCCTCTCGTCATTCTTGAGTCGTCAACAAGATCACCATCAAATATTGGTTTCTAATTCCACGACTTGATGATATGCTCAATGAGCTAACATGTTAAATTTTTTCTCAAAAATATCCTACGTAATAGATATCATCAAATTCTAATCCTCCCAGGAGATGAGTGGAAGATGGCCTTCAAAATAAAAGTTGAACTCTATGAGTGGTTGGTAATACCATTCGGGCTGTCGAATGCTCCCAGCACATTTATGAGGCTAATGGTACAGGTCATGTGTCCCTTTTTGGGAAAATTTATGATTGTATATTTTGATGACATATTGATCTAAAACAAGAATGAAGAATCTCATAGAGAACACCTAATAAAGGTATTTCAAGCCTTACGAGGAGCAAAGTTATATGTCAATTTGATGAAATGCTCGTTTATGACAAATTGTGTAGTATTCTTAAACTATATAGCATCTATTTTAGGGTGTTTTTGGACACTTGTATCCTCAATGCGAATAAAGAGGAAGCCAATCGCGACCTAGGCCCGTAGGTACCAAAATGCCTAAAGACCACGAAAGCACTGTTAAAATAAACTCTGATCTGGAACGAATTTTTTAATGACGTTGGATGGGTCCCAGAAAGCATGTGGAGGTAGCATGTGACTCTCCAAGTACACCCACCAAGTTTTGTCGTGATCCATCGAAGTTAAGGTGGATCAGACGCAAAACTAGTTTTCAAGTTCGACCTCTAACATGTTGAAACGACCCCTTATAACTATAGCCCTATCACTAGAGCCTCATATGAGCACTAAACCACTTACGTTGGATTCAAAAGGTCCATATATCAAATTTTCGCTCAGTCGGATGCTTCTGGACCATTTTGCAGCTAACTTACCCAAAAAGGTAGGTTACACACTATTATGGTGCACTCTCGGTGAACCTGTTTCCATTTATGGAAATTGTCTTATGATTTTTGGATCAACTTCAAAAGGCCATAACTTCTCCATTGTAAGTCAGATAGAGCCCAAATTTCAAGAGGTTCGTTGTCTCGTCGACACACACGTTTTAATATATGGTACAACTCATGAGATGACCCGAGACGGAAGATATCATAGAGAGAAGTTGCTCAAGAAAAATCATGTGTTGCAGATTTTTGCAAGATGGAGATCCCTTCAATCAAACGGTCATATCACGAAGCCCCGACCTCGGATTGACTTGAAAAGGGATCCATTGTGACCGTGACATCGCAGGCTGCTATTTAAAGTAAACATCATATGTGGTAAATAACTAAAAGGGCTGTATTTTCAAGTGGCAAGAAGGGGTATTTTTCGGCCATTGGAATCCATATTTCGGCAACTTCCCCAATTTGGAAAGTGGTGGTCCGGTCATCAAATCGAGCCATTCTCATCACAAAACGATCATGGCAGCTTCCCTATCATTCTACGATAGAAAGATCGAGCCAAAGCATCAAGGAATGGATCAAATCTAAGATCGCAAATTTCCCATAGTTTGTCGAATATTTTCAAGAGCTCAATACTTCGATTCGAGGATCAAGTAATATGTCAAAACGATCACCTCACCGAGACCATCACTATCGCGACATTCTTTTGGCCGGAGGGTTGTCGAAAAGGCTCGAAATGGGCCCCGGAAGACCACCATAGCCTGTGGCCCCTTTTTGGGGACCACCTTGCCATTTCCAAGATTGTGGGTAGGGGCAAAATGGGTATTTTTTCCCGAAAATGGGACTTAAATTTAAATAAAGAAAAATGTGATTTTTTGCAATTAGGGCTAGTTTTGAGCATCCAACCTTTCTCTCTCTTCCCCCCTCTCTTTCCCTCTCTCTCCTCTCTTCTCTCGCTCTCTCTCTCTCTTTCCCTCTCTTTATATCTCGTTTAACTGGGCCGGTGGCTAAGCTGTCGGCCAGACTCCTTCTCTCTTTCCCTCTTCTTCTCTCTCTTTCTTTTTCTCTCTCTATTGCTCTATTTCTCCCTTTCTCTCCCTCCTTCTCCCTCGCCTAACTGGGTCTGTGGCTAAGCCGTCGGCCCGCCACTCCCTCTCATTCTCTCTCCTCTCTCTCTCTCTCTTCCTTTCTCTCTTCTTCTATTCAATCTCTTCTCTCTTTCTTCTCCTTCTCTCCTTTATCTATACTTTTGTAGACACCCCATTTTAAATCTGGAAAATTCTATGGTTTCCTGAACCCTTAGAACCATAATATCTTAGAAAATCTAAATCCATAGTCCACATAGCCTACCTTGTGACCCAAAATCAATCTGCCTACCCAGAACGTTGTAGATACCCTGTTTTGACCCAGAATTTTGCAGACGCCCTGTTTTCCCAAAAAAATCATTAAAAATAGTAAAAAAAATTCCTTTTTGACCCAAAATTTATTTGAGAGCTTCACTAGAGGCTGAGGAATACACCTGAAGTGGAATTTTTGAATTTAGACCATTTTTGGTTGAGAGACACTAGGAGGTCGTCCAACTTAGACTGGGCAAAACGAGTGGGTCACCCAAACTTGGGTAGCACTATTAATGTCGCCCGGGTGACACCACTAGTTTCGCTCAACCGTTTTTGGCCCAAAACAAAAATTTCTTTCCGGGGGTTGATTTCCTACCTTTTTGTGTAATTTTTACCATATTTCGCCCAAATTCAAACCCAAAAAATTGGAAATTTTGGCTGGAGGATCTGTTGGTTATGGAAAGATGCCCTTCCCAACAGATCCTTGGTCTTTATAAACCAGTTTTCATGGCCATTCAAGGGGGACTTTTAGTTGGGAGAAAGATTGAAACCCTAATCTGAAAACCCCAACCCTAAGCCTGAGAAACCTTTTCAGGGCACAACAACCCTAGTTCTAAACCATCCTAAGAGCACAACAACCATTTTCAAAGATCTGCTAGTCAACATCCGAATTAAAGAGGCAAAGAGGATGCTGGTTCTGATCCGGGCGAGCCCTACTGTGAGAAGGCTTGAGAGTTCCGGGCTATCCGGCCCTATTTGTTATTGTTTTCTTCCCCTTTCTTTCTTCTTCTTCATATTGGTTTGATTTTATTTTTATTTGTTTTCTTTGAAATCATGTTGTTAATGTCTTGGATCATGGTGGCTCTACCACAGATATGAGAGTGGATTTGCTCGTTTTCGGGCAGATCTAGCCTCATATTTGAATTCGATTTTTTCTCATTATCTCTACCATCATTATTTTCATTAGTTTAAGGTGTCAATATCTAAGAGATCTTTATCAAAAGATCTGTTTGATTTTCATCGTAAACAGTTTGGCACCCACCGTGGGGCATTTCGAGCTTGATCCAAGCGCCAAATTACGATTTTTATGCACTATTTTTCACTGATTTCCATCACAAAAAAGTTCGAAAAGCTGGCTGTGACCAGGACCTAGGGTTTTGATCCTGCGAAACCCCGTTTTTCTTGGGTGACACACGCCCGGGAGACACCACTAGTGTCGCCCAGGTCCAGGGCGACACGCCTCCTGTCGCCCAAACCTAGAAGTTTCAGCATCTTCTGAAACTTTGATTTCTTGTTCCAAGGACTCTCTTGTGACTGTTCAAAAAATTTCAGATCAAAATAAAATTTTAAAAAATATAAAAAAATATTTTTCTTAATACTAGTCTGTTCTATCTATGTTTTTCTGTTTTATCTTATTTAAATTTATTTAAGCAGAAATATTATATTTACTTCTTGTGGAAGTTTATTGTAACATTATTTCATCAGAAAAAATAAAAAAAATATAAAAAATACTTTTTTTTGGGGGCGACTCTCACCCAGCCTGCAAGGGCGACCCACCAGTGTCTCCCAGTTGCAGTGGTTCCATAAAATTCCTAGGACCCTATAGACCTCTTCCAGAGGTTTTTGGCTTCTTGTTCACCAATATTTGGCTAAAAATAAAAAATTTAAAAAATCAAAAACGTATTTTGCTTCAGATAGGTCTGTCCTGTCCTTGGCTTTTTGATTTTATTTTAGTTTGTTAATTTTGATTGAAATCATGTTTTCCCTACTTTCACCATGCTTAGTTTAACTGTGTTTCATCAAAGTTAAAAAGATTAAAAAAAAAAAAGAAAAAACATTGAGGGTTGCTTGCACACTCTCTGAACTGTGTCCCATTCGAGTCACCCTCGACTCGGGCTGTGCTTGACTTAGCACAGATTGTTCTTAGTCTCACTGTTTTAATTTTACCTTCTTAGGGGTTTCTTACCCCACCATCTATACTGTGCTTTGAGTGAGCTTCACCTCGAAATGCGCATTGCTAGGCACGATTATTGAAAGCATTTGCTTTATTTCTTCATTGCATTGTGTGCTTGAAAATTATTTTTGATTGCATGCTTCTTTACACACTCCAATACACACTGGACCGGGAATTCTTGGGAAGCCAACAAACAAATATTTCGAAAACCCCTAAAATCTACATTAACGGTGTGAGGGGAACCTAGCTTGAGAGTCGAGGTAGTTGGGATTCGCGTAACTTTAACTGTGAGCACCCCTCCGTAATCCTTTGCCTCAAAGCAACCCTACATATAGTAGGACATGTTGAAAATCCTATAACAGGAGGCCAGGACCTATGTGGGGACTTATATCAGCCTAGCTGAATTTCAATAGTTAGGAACCCACTCTCAAGCCAAGCTTACCTATAATCTAGGTCAAAAATTTTTCATGTGCTCTGCTTGCTTATTTATATTGGTTAATCTTAGATCTTAGTCCGGACCTGCTTTTGGTCCGAGCTGAACCCTCTGAGTCCAAGCCCAGGTTTGTACCCAACTTAGCCCAGATCCGAGCCAGGTTTCACCTTGGTCCGAACTTAAGTCCCCTCTCGGTTAGAGCCGAAGGCTCGTGCCTAGTTTATCTTTGATCCAGTCCAGGTCCATACCTGATTGATCATCAAAACTCTCTGGGTCCAAGTTCAAGATTATACCCAGCCTAGCCCAAGTCTGAACTAGATTTCGCCTTGGTCCGAACTTAGGCCCCTTGTTGGTTCGAGCCGAAGGCTCGTTCCTAGTTCATCTTTGATCCAGTCCTGGTCCATACCTGATCTGATCATCAAAATTCTCTGGGTTCAAGTTCAGGCTTATACCCAACTTAGTCCAGGTCCGAACCAGGTTCACACCTTGGATCGAACCTAAGCCCCCTCTCGGTCCGAGCCAAAGACTCGTTCCTAGTTTATCTATGATCCAATCCGGGTTCATACCTGGTCTGATCATCAAAATTCTCTAGGCTCAAGTTCAGGTTTACACCTAGCTTAGCCCAGGTATGAACCAGGTTCACACCCAGGTCTGAACCTAGACCCACTCTTGGTTCGAGCCGAGACTCGTACCCATCTAGTCTAGATCTTGGTTTAGGTTCTAACATAGGTCTAAGCATAAAGTCGCCATTAGAGATAGACTAGGCTTACCCTAGTTCAGGGTCTAAACCAAAACGCATTGAGTCTAGCTAGTCTAGATTCCAGTTTAGTCTTTACCTAGGTCTCAGTTAAGGTTTTGCCCCTAGAGTCACGCTAGGTTTGCCCTAAGTCATCAAGTCAAGCTCTTACCTAAGTCTAGATTCTAGAACCCCACAAAAAGCAATCACCATTTTAGTCACTCAAGGTGACTATGATGATCACTCCACGGCCGACTCCAAGCCTAACCTGCCCAAACATAGGGACCAATATGCTGCGATCCCTTGGGATTATCGACAGAACTTAGGTCAATCCATTGTCCAACGCCCAGGTCTTCAATTAAAGGTAGAATCCCAAGGGTCCTCTCCTACTCCTGAATTCTGTGTGGCTCGAAATGTTGGCTCCACCCGAAAAACTTTGAATAGTCAGGAGGTCCAACCGGGTGTCATCCTACAAGGGCTTTTAGGCAACAAAAGTAGGAGTCGAGTGATGGAAGATGTTCATGTAGTATCAAACGCCAATTCTCATAACTCAAACCAAGATAACCTTGGGGCTCAACAATCTCAAAACAAAGACCCACCTAGGTTTAGGGGATCTAACCCAACCTCGAGCCACCATAGTACAGCTCATGATATCCTGAACACTGTACGAAGCAAAGGTATCAATCTAGACCTACCCTTAGGCGAGATGGGCATCTAAGCTTCCCTTAAAAGTCTAGTTGACCTAGGTTACACTAGACATGCCCCAGTTCATGGGTCGATCCCAACCAACTTAGTGGTATAGGTCAACCCCTAACACAACCGATCAGTCGATTCTTCAATCGGTCCCTCTAGTTCATATGGTCCAACAAACCGTGCAATTTCCACAACCAATGGTGACACCTATGGCTTAGTACACCCCTCCAGCACAAATATATCAAACTACGCCGGTGACTGCGGCTCATCAATCTCAGGCCCATGCAGGCTAACATGTACCCCAAGTATCGACTCTTCAGTCTATGCTTGGG
This sequence comes from Amborella trichopoda, assembly GCF_000471905.2. Next base: position 8,939,462 of record NW_006494789.1, read on the forward strand.
AACCCACCGACCGATGGGCCTATTGTCATGCCAAATACCTAACACGAAGGCACCATAAAAGCAATGCACGATATGATTGTAAGAATGGGCATGCATGAAATTCTACCTCCGAAGGCCTATGTTCATGAAACCCTTGGAGGCATGGAAGACCTTCCCCTGGGATTTGTCTTCCCAGAATTTGGAAACAAGTTCAATGGGAAGAGCGATCTAGACACTCACATCAATGTGTACCTCCTCTCCATTCGAGCTTTGCGAGACAGACCTAACCAGCTGAAGGCCATATTTTCGCAAACATTGACCGGCGAGGCCTTGAACTGACATCAGAGAACAATGTCCGCTCGACCACACATCACTCCAGATGAAATATTCAACCTATTCGTCTATCACTATCTTATGCCAAGACCTCTCTCCTTGGGGGAGCTCAGTGCAACGAAACAAAACCCAGGAGAATCCTTCGAGGATTTCATCGGTCGATTCCGTGAGGCGGTGATGCAAGTCATAGAATGTCCACTTACGGACCCAGCCAAGATCTCCATAGTCTTAGAGAACGTCGCTCCTAAATACAAGACCTTTGTCAGCCAAGGTCTTATCCCCCACTCTTTCGACTCCATGATTGAGCGGGTGGCACGACATGAAAGAGCCAGAGGGACACCCCTCAGCACCGGGCTCGACAATAAACTAATAATAGCTCCCAAAAGTAAGAACAAAAACAATAACAAGGAGAATGCTTCTAGTCAAGTTAATGAGATTGTTGTTAAGGGACTGCCTCAAGGTTGAGCTGCTCAACGCAACAATCAGAGCCAAAACCAAAGGGGTCAACTTAGAGCAAACGCTCAAAATAATAACCAAAGGTGAGAGGATAATTTCACCCCTCTCAAAGACCCAATAGAAAAGGTGCTAGAATTACTCCTGGCTAGAAATATGCTTTATCTCCGGCCACCATTTGAACCACCATTTCAAGTCACAGATAAGAGCAAGTGGTGCAAATGGCATCAAAACCATGCTCATGATACTCAAAACTGCTTGTATTTGAAACAGGTGATTCAAAGGTTAATCAATAGAGGGGACATCACTGTCGCTATTAGAAATCAACCTATTGAAGAGCCTAATCAAAAGATGGGTATCTTCACAAGTCCTCTACCAAAAAATATGGTCACAACGACCGAAAATTCGGGGGCTCAAGACAACTCAAAAGAGAATGTCGTCATTCACATGGTTGAGAGTGGAGACGAAGAAGATGATTATAGTCAATTCATATTTGCTTCTGATCATCACTTTCAAGAATCTGAAGAAGATCTTTTGAGCCTTCTAAGAGGAAACTCTTCATCTTCAAACCTTGATAACCTTCCCTAATGGGACCAATATGGTAAAGATGATATGCTAGAGATTGATATGGTCAGGATCAGTGAAAAGTGATCATCTTCCAAACAAGGGCCAACACCCCAAAGTCTCCCATTACTCTCAGTATGGCTGACCCTATCGAGCTTCAGGCTGGCGAGGTTGATTCCCTAACCTGAAGATGCCGAGTGTTCAATTGATGGTCGATAGTCTCGACGAAAGACTGAGAAACACCTTAAAAGCCAAATAACCAGCAGGGGTCGTAGATCATGAACTGAATAAAGAAATTCAAGGGTCCGCAACCACCTTCGATCTACCGGCTCATCTCGGTAAGATCCAGACTCAAATCTCCATCTTGGAATTGCTTGCCAATTCACCAGCACACAGAGCCCAGATCGAAAAGGTTCTCGTTAAGACACATATCCCGAGCAACACACAACTAGATGAGTTGTGCGAATTGATCAACCAACTGATGGCACCAACGTCAATCGTGTTCACGGACGATGACATCCTAGCTAGCTTCAACTGCTTTCATGTCCAACCTCTGTACATCATTGTTTTCATGAAAGGATACGTGATACAGAGAGTTCTTATTGATAATGAGGAATCCTTAAACATATGTCCTATGAGAATAGTGAAGCAGATAGGTAAAGCCCAGATGACTTTGAGCCATGTCAACTAACTATCACCGCATACGACGGGACCAAGAGACAAGCTAAAGGTATACTGCTTCTCACACTCAAGATCGGCTCTACACTCCATCAATGCCTCAAATTTTTGACTAAAAACGGCGTCACAAAAGTATGTGCTGAACCCCCTTCTTTTATCAATCCTAATATAGGTAACGGGAAGCTAGCTGTAGGGGTCGAGCTTGGAGAAATCTCACTCACTGCCTTTGAGCAAGCCGATTGTGCCACCTTACGCCTAGAGGCCGACGACCATATTCCACAATTTTGCAAACTTCTACATTGATGGAGGACATTATCCAATGTCAACATCGATATGGTTTCGGGTCCCTCGAAGCTTGTCACACGCTCCTCTCCCAAGACTTCCAACCAGGCCAAGGCTTGGGGAGTCAAGGGCAAGGCGTAACGGAGGAAATTTCTGAATCACTCAAGCGAAAACTAAAAACAGGGATCGAAGAGGTCTCGGGTGTTCTCTCACCTTATTTTAAAGTTGGATGAAGCCTTTAAGCTATTCATGTTTTGTATCTGGAGGCATTCAAAGCCTTGATCCTCTTGATGCCTGACCTTCAAAATGGCCAAAGGTGATCCTTGATTCCCCAATGGTCGGGAACTCTTCTTCCACACCTCATCACACACAATTACTGGGAATTGAAGACCTTTTTGCTGACCTGGATTTGAATGTATGCACAATTGGCTCTGACATAGCCAAGCGTGCTCATCCACCTATACAAACCCAAGAACAGAATTGGTCAATCATTCCTCTATCTTGAGAATCGCAGGAAGCATACCAGCGGCACCTTCAAGTTTCGGTGCTAAAAAACAGACAGGCACAGGGTGGCCACCTAACCACCCCTACGCGTCTAGTCCCAAACATTTCTCTCACGAGTCGCATAAGGGACACCTCTTGTGTTATTTCAAAATCTGCTGAAAATTCAAAACATGATAAAATTGATAATAATGAAAAATAATTTTAAAAAATGGCGAACACTAAAGATAGCCCAATAACGATGCACAATACTCGAGAGCCAAGAGTCTGAAGAAATCCCTCAACTTGAGGAACTCATTTCCCATGTTGAGCAATTCAAGAAGAGGTTCGATGGTGACCCAATAACTATCATCGAAGAGACGATCGATGTAAACCTAGGAACTGAGAAGGACCCAAGGTTGACCAAGATTGGAACCTCTCTATCTCCTGAGGAGTGGGAAAATATGATTTCCTCTCTCAAAGAATATTACAATGTCTTCTCCTGGTCATATGGCGATATGCCAGGATGAGATCCCACATTGATGCAACATCACCTAATATTCAACGAAGGAGCAAAGCTTGTAAGGCAGAAACTCTGATGTCAAAAGACCCACCTTGAGCTCAAAATCAAAGAAGAAATCGATAAATTTCTCTAGGCAAAATTCATTACCCTTGTCGATTACTCAGAATGGTTGGCCAACATAGTGGTCATACTCAAGAAAGACAGGAAGATCCTAGTGTATGTCAACTATAGAGATCTCAACATGGCATGTCTCAAAGACAATTTCTTGTTACCAAATATAGATGTCTTGGTCGATAACACCGCGGGGCACGAGATGTTGTCATTCATGAACGACTTCTCGAGTTACAACTAGATCCTCATGGCAGAAGAAGATCAGACCAAGACATCATTCATAACACAATGGGGAACTTACTGCTATTGTGTCATGCCCTTTGGCCTAAAAAATGTTGGGGCACCTTATCAATGGGCAATGACTAGCATCTTCCAGGACTTGATGCATACCATCATGGAAGACTATGTCGACGACATTCTAGTCAAGTTGAAGGCCAGGTCTAATCATCTCACCAACCTGAAAACCATTTTCGAAAGACTCTGGAAACATCAACTCAAACTTAATCCACAGAACTGTGCCTTTAGGGTTGAATCTGGTAAATTACTAGGCTTTATAGTAAACTAAAGGGGCATTGAGGTGGACCTGTACAAAATACGAGCCATCACTAAAATGCCCCCTCCCCAGAACATCAGAGAAATTCGTGGGCTTCAAGGTCGCATACAAGCCATTAGGCATTTTATTTCATAACTGGCAGACATGTGCACGTCGTTCAATAGGCTCCTTAAGAAAGATACCCCATTCATATGGGATAATGAATGCTAAAAAGCGTTCGATCAAATCAAGTACTACCTCACTAAAGCTCCCATTCTTAGTCCTCCTAGTCCAGATAAACCCCTGTTCTTATACATATCTGTGAAAGACAAGACTATGGAGGCAATGTTAGGATAATACGAACCTTGGAAAAGAATGAACCATTTACTACATCAGGAAAACTATGGTGGAATACGAGACAAGATACATGGATGTGGAGAAGCACTGGTTGACGCTTGTGTGGGCCATGCAGAAGTTAAGACACTATGTCTTATCTCATGTAGTCAGTCTCATGTAAAACATTGACTCGCTCAAGTACCTATTGGAAAGACAAGTCCTTAACGGACATTTGGCGAAGTGGAGAATGCTATTGAGCGAGCTCGAGATTGAATATGTCACTCAAAAATCGGTCAAAGGACAAGCCATTGCTGACTACTTGGCTGAACAAGCCTTACCAGATAAAACTCCCATCAACACGGATCTCCCTAATGAAAACTCTTCACAATCATGGAATCAATTTAGGAGCTCGAGAACACTATGGGAATGAAAATCCAACAAATATGAGTGATTGGTGGCTCCATACTCATCATAAATCAAGTTCAAGGGATTTGGAAGGTGAAAGAAGAAAAGATCAAACCTATTAAGAAAAGGTGCAAACGATAATCCCATATTTTAAGAAAATAACCTTTTAGCATGTAATTAGGGAAAATAATCGGTTCGTCGACACCCTTGCGACCTTGCTTCAATGGTTGATATTCCTTCAGAAATCACCAAACTGCCATTCTACATAAGGAACAAAGATGACCCTTCCCCGCCAAGGATCGAAAAATAAATAGAGCAAAGAAAATAAGAATGATGGGGAAGTGTATCTCGTGCGCTAGTTAAGGAAAAACCATGGTTTGACGATGTTCTGTCCCTGTTGAAAGATGGGTTATACCCAAAAGGAGCTATAAAAAAAGATAAAGAATCCCTTCAAATGTTTTCTATGGGATTCTTAGTAAGAGGTGATCTCATGTTAAAGAAATCCTTCAATGACATCATTCTACGGTGTCTCGATCAGCCAGAAATTGACCAAGTACTGACAGAGTTACACAATGAAGGAGGTCATTTTGGGGCAGCCGCCTTAGCTCAGAAAATCAAGCTCCAAGGCTATTACTGGACCACCATAACTGAAGATTGTTGGAAGTTCGTTAAGAGGCATCCAAAATGTCAACTTTTTAAAGACCTCATCCATGCACTGTCCGTACCACTCAACTCAACACTGCTCGTATGGCCCTTTGCCATTTGGGGTTGATATCATCAGAATGATCTCACCAAAAGCCTCAAACGGCCACCGTTTTATATTCACGGCTACAGAGTACTTCACAAAATGGGTACAGGCAGCATCATTTGTAAAAATTGAATGACAACATGTTGCCCGTTTCATAAAGAACAACATTGTATTCATATTTGGTGTTCCTGAGTCAATCATTACTGACAATGGATCCAACTTCAAAAATGAAAAGGTCACTAAGGTGTGCAAAAAGTTTGGGATAACGTAAAAATTCTCAACACCTTACTACCCTAACGGAAACGAACATGTAGAGGCCACGAACAAAGACTTCTCAAGGTCATAGATAGAATAATAGAAGGTGATAGAGATTGACACAAAAAGCTAAATGACGTGCTATGGGTCTACCGGACAACTGAGAAGACTCCTATTGGCATGACCTCATACTCATTGGTATATGGTATGGAAGCAGTGTTACCCATTGAAGTTGAGATACTGTCTCTCGAAATGCTTATTCACAAAAACGTAGATGAGGAACAAAAGATCGAAGTATGAATCGCTGCCCTCGTTGCTTTGGATGAAAGATGACTATGAGCAACACAAAATATCGTTGCTTACTAGTGTAGAATCGAGAGGGCATACTAAAGAAAAGTTGTTCCTCGATAATTCAGAGAAGGGGACATGGTACTCAAGAAAATCTTCCACACTCTTGTAAATCTAAACCCTTGAGGAAAGTTCAAACCTAATTGGGAGGGGCCATTTGTGGTTACCTTGTGCACGCAGGCAATTCTTACAAGAGAAAAAATCAAGAGGAGTACAAACTCAACGACCCTATTAATGCGACGTATCTCAAAAAATACTATTCATAACGGGCTCAAAAGCATGCTGAAAACCGAAAAAGGCATCACAAAGAAAAAAATAAATAAAGGACATGGTGAAACCGGAAAAGGTATCATGGGTAAAGAAAAAAAACAAAACAAAAAAATCTCCGATTCAAAATACTCAAGTACAAACAAGCACCTGCGAGTTACAACAATATTGCACAAGCAAAATACTCAAGTACAAACAGGTACTTTCAAGTTCCAACAATACTACACAAGCAGACCCTGAGGACGAAGACTCCTAAATCCTGCAGGTTCCCAAGAGAACCAACTCAGAAAGATATGAGAGGGTGATATGAATAGAAAACCGAAGTGACTTTGACGAACCCCAGAAGAACATCAAGACTTCTCCAAGATGGAGGCCCGACAAGAATCCAGAGAACTCTTCCTGGACCCACAAAGCACATGATGAAAGCTCCAATGTAAAAGGACAATTTCGAGATGTTTGAGTTCTCACGATCCCACAAGGAAATCCTTTCATCATTTTTGGGTAAAACATAATAAAGAAAATGACCACCAAAGGGGCCATAGTTGGCAAAACTGTAAGGCTCGTCCCTTTTGAAAATGCTTTTTCAATTTGATTATTAAAACCGTCCATTTCTAAAACCCTTTTAGAAAGGATTTCCTCGATCACTACAAGAGGTTAAACTGTTATTCGTCTGGCCTCGTTCTCGAAGCCAACTTCCTACGTCTATTATGAAAGCTCAAAACTAGCAAGACACTCCCTGGTTGTATGAGTATAAATACCAACTACTACATATCGGAGATAGGTGAACCTCGCCGATGATGACATTGGCTAGTTTGGGAGCATGTTCTTTCTCAGCTAGATCCCCTAAGGCAAAATGAGGCAAGCTGATCCCTGTGTGTGCGACATAAAAACCCTACAACTAGGGGACTGAATGTGTAGGAATTCAGAATGAAAAGTGTGTGCAAAGAAAGTGTTCCACTATGCTTCGGCAAATAAAATCGCACACTTACTGATGAACAAGAACCCCACAACAGGGGCAAGTTGAAAAAGGCCTCCCAATAGGGGCAGCAACAAGGAGTAAATAAAAAAAAAGGATTTCACAATTCCATAAGATCAATCAAAATGGGAAACAAAATTTAGGATATCTCAAAACTTTGATTTTATTCATACATTGAAATAGGCTTATTACAGGTGTTCACACCCTCAAACTTAGTCATATGACTGAAATTTCTACTGTCCCAATGGACTTCAATAAAAAAAAAAAACTGAAAATGAGAATAATTACAAGATCAACTTATTCATGCCAAAAAAAAAAAGTAGAGAAATTGCTTGGGCTATTCAGTCTTTGACTTTTGATCAACATCCTTCTCCTTGAGTTTCGCCACGAAGGCCGCCCATCAATCCAATTCAACTTCAGCATCTTTCAAACTGATGTCAAGCACATTTTCATTGGATTTAACTTGCTTATTTGAAGAAGAGGCATCATCTTCTTGAGAAAGCATGGTATCCTGAGCAGGAGTAGAAGGTTCGCCACGAAGTCTCGAAGATTTGGGGCATAGTGAAAGAGGATATGCACGTTCCCTCCAGGAATCGTAGTTAGAAGTGATGTGGGCTTGTCTTACTTGACCAGCCCTTCGTTAGAAGAAGACTTCTTCCCCTTCCACGACAAACCTGCCTTGACCAAAAGGATGGAAGAGTGCCGTCGAAGAGGAAAAATAGGGCGGCGATCGATAGCCTCCCCTGAAGAAGTATAATGCTGAATATGACAAAACTGACGAAGTACCCTTTGAGAGAAATACCCCTCTGTGAAGTACTGCCCCGCCAAAAACAGGGGCACATTCTCAAGACTCTTGATCATCCAATCAAAGGACGATAACTCGTCCAAAACCTGTCGATATACCAAACCTAGAGCGAGTGGTATCGCTGGCATATACCAAACCTAGAGCGACAGACACAGCTGTTGTGGATCGAGGGGGATAGACAATAGCGATGTGTTTATGGGCCTAAATTTGCAAAAACCAGGAGCCAAAAACACCCCCAACAGATCACAGAACAAAAACCCAGAACCCCGGAACCATCTGGGGCAAGATGACCAGGGCGACACTACTGGTGTCGCTCGGCCTGTGTGGGCGACACCACCTGTGTCGCCCAACTCAAATCGTCTTGGATTGAGCCGGGCTTTTTCAGTGAGCATATGTTGCAAGAATATGGGATCCAAGGGCCAAAACCAGAGGAAAAGTTGAGTTGCAGGGACAAAAATAAAGCAAAATGAGTTCGAAAATATACCTGCAAAATCAACATACTGCCCTCGATAAATTGGTCACCTCGCGTGACCTGATCATGAGGACCCCAATAAATGCCCGCCAACACGGCAAGAACAATGGTGTAACCTACTCGCTCCCAGAAGGCATGGGCTAAAGGAACAAGAGGACTGCGAACCGTCTTATGACCACTCGAAAAAAGAGTGGAGCCCAACAACACAAAAAGGAAAATACTAATCAGTTTGGTGGCTCGAGACCGCTCCCAATTTCAGACCAGCAACTCCATATCACCTCACTGACAGTGTGAAGAGTAGGCAGCCCCCAACAGCCGCGCACTAATGATGAAATGATTGTCGGTGGCATTAGAAGGTTGATACGCAATCCCATCCAAGCTCAAGCCAGAAACCCTGACAATTTCCTCTTAAGTTGGCGTTGTCTCGCCCATAGGAAGGAAGAAGGTGTTCGTTTAATAGTTGAATCTATCAGCAAGAGCCTCGAGGAGCGAAACGTTCACATGGAAAGTGGCCATGTTAAGGATGCCTATCATCGAAACTGAAGCCAGAAGATCGAAATTTGGAGGTCGGTGGTCTAGGCGACACGCCTGGTGTCGCCAAGTCCATACCCAGGCTAGGTGACACACCTAGAGTCGCCCACAAAAATTTTGAAAAATCTCATCCCAACATTTTCCAAATAAATTTTTTTTTTTTGCGACACGCGTAGTGTCACCCAGCCTATGATGGCGACACCACTCGTTTCACCCAAATCCTTTTTCAAAAAAACCTTCCTTTTCTACTTTAACCCCAGTTTCCATTAAATTTTTTTTTTTATATGGGAGACACCACTGGTGTTTGGTTAGGTGCCTCGATCTCGCCCTCCGAATCAGGATGATTGGACAACACACGTCTCGGGTTTTAGGGACACCCGAGACATTGAGATCGCTCTCTCGAGAACCTCGTTCGAGAACAAGGGCAGGTATTACCAACCGGTGAGAGAGGAATTTATGGTGGGTTTGGGACTTACTCGGGCTGGCTCGCGTTGGCACCCTCTTAGATCACGTAGAAAGCTCCCCCGTCGTAAAAATTGTTTAAAATCGCCTCCCTTGGCTTGTATTCTCCTATTTTCTGCAGTCACACATATATGGCAAATGTTATAAGACAGGTGGGTCAACAGACCTCACCTTACCTTTGAGTGAACGTACACAAACATGCATATTAAAAAGGATGACGAGAAATTGAGAGAAGAAAGATGGGGGAGAGAAGAATTTGATCAGGTGGGGAGATCAACACAATAACTAAGCTAGTAGGTAATTGGCCTGATGTGGCAGTAAAACGGGCTCGTAACTCAGACCAGCTCAACAGAATTACTACTAGACGTCAATACTGATACTCACTAACTAGACATGATGGTTCAATAAAATGGGCACAATAATTCTGGCACAACAAAATTACGGCTAGATGATAAGACTACCATGGAAGGCTAATCTCAATCCCTCTTAATCAACCGAAAGAATAACCGAAAGAATGGAGATCATCGAGAAAGAATAAGGAATCGGATAAGAGAAGAAGAAGAGAATATAAAAAAAGGAGAGGAAGAGAAAGAAAGGAGGGGAAAAGCATGAGAGAAGAGAGAAGGAAGGAGCAAAGATACAGACGGCAACAAGAGGAGGAGAAAGAAAACTTAGTCGACGATATGTCTTCGTCGGCAATGACGAGTAAGCAGAAGAAGGTGAAGGCACAGGCAGTAATGAGCTCCCACCAATGTGAAAGAAGAGAGAGAAAGAAGGGAATAGAGATGACGCTTGACCTACGCTGGCTGTGGCAGGGAAGAGGCATGATAGGATGCAGGTGACGCTAAGCCTCACCAACTGTGTTAAACAAAGTAGAAAGAGAAGACACAGACGATGCTAAGCATCACTGGCTGTGTTAGAATAAGAGGAAAGAAAGACACAAGCAGTGCTAAGCTTCACCGGCTGTGTTAGACAAAGAAGAGAGAGACGACACAGATGACTCTAAGCATCATTGGCTATGTTAAGAAGAGAGGAGAGAGAGGACATAAGTGGCACTGAGCTTCACCAGATGTGTTAGACAAAGAAGAGAGAGAGGACATAGATGACGTTAAGCAGCGCCAGATGTGTTAAGAAGAGAGGAGAGAGAGGACACAGGTGGCACTGAGCTTTGTCGACTGTGTTAGACAAAGAAGAGAGAGAGAATACAAGTGGTGCTGAGCATCACTGGCTGTGTTAAGAAGAGAGGAGAGAGATCAAGATGAGAAAGGAGAGATAAATATGAGAAGAAGAGAAAGCGAGAGAGAAAGAGATGAGAAGAAGAGAGAGATAAAGAGGGGAGGAGAGAAGAAGAGAGAGATAAAGAGGGGAGGAGAGAAAAAGAGGGAAGGAAAGAGAAAGAGAAAGAGAAGAGAGAAAGAGGGGAGGATAGAGAAAGTTACCTTACCAATTGATACCGACCCTTTTCTTCTCTCTCCTCTCTCTCTCTTCAAGAGGCACCCACGAACTTAAGTAAAAATTGATGTCTTTATTGAATATTGAAGAATGAACTGAAGGCGCTTTACAATGAAGCTTTGCATGTTTATATAGAATCGGGCCCAAACATGGGTGAACGCTAAAAAACTACCTAAAATTGAAGATAATTACAATTTAATTGAATTAAAATAAATTCTAAAAATGGGTGTAAAAGGACTATTTTGCCCCTGCCTAACAATGTGTGGAATTTCAGAACAGGCCTTGCTGCTGCTCGAGAACTTGCATGATCTTCCATGACTGATATGGGGTTGCTCTGATGCCCGTTTGATCAAAAGATAATTTTTTTATTGTGGGGCTTGGCATGACGATCGATTTGATACAAATTTTGAGTCATGAATCATGTTTTTGAGCCACAATCATGAGACTTGAATTTTGGATGAATCTTGAAAACTTTGGATCGAAAGTGCGCGCGTTCCATGATGTTTTTCTTCTGTTTCTTCACTAAATCACACTGAGCATGCCATCATGATCCCGTTGCGACAAGCACGGCTTGATTTCGTGTTCGGATGAAGATTTTGTTGTCTTGATTTTTTGGCCTAAATCTTGAAATCCAGCAGCCAAAATTTACAGCAGCTTTGATGCCTTTATGTGTGAAATACAACCGTTCATTGTACATGAGGTTCCAACCAGAGATAGCCTCGGACCTTACGGACATAATGCAATTGGTTTCATGTCGAAGGAGTACGTGAGCGCCATGATTTGGCCGCTCGAGTGAGGCATGATGCTGCTGAATTTTCTGTAATTTTCTTTATGGATCCACAACTTCTCTCTAGTTTTTCTCCCTGCACGGGCATTGTCATGAGTACACTACATTTCAAAACGCTCATCTTGATGAGACAAACACACTCACCAAATTTGAGCACGATCAGACTCGGATCGAGTGAGATATAGGCCCCTAAAGTCACGGCCCATGACTATGAAAACAACCACGTTTAATGGTGTTTTGTGCAGGGTGGCCACACGGGAATAGTGTGTAGCCTAGCCCTTTCCGTAATTTACCCATAACTTTATCCTAGAGTGCCGTATTAAGCCGAAACGTGACCCATGGGAGTTTTTGAATGTGTCAGATCCAATGGTGGTGGTCCCATAGAAATTTGACATACCAAAGATATAGTTCTAGTTACGGGGTCCATTTCAGGATACTAGAGGCAAACTTTTCTGAAATGTTTTCTTTGTGTTTACTGTCTTAGACATGTCTGATGGCGATAAAACTTGGTAAGTGGCCTGTTGGAGTGCTGCTGAAGATCTTGACCAATTATGGGGCCATTCGGAGACTGTCAAAATTTCCATTGTATGTTGAGGCTTTATTGACCTGCTTCTTCTCTATTCTGCATCAGGGACCAAAGTGCTGAAAAATGCATTCAAACAACTTTCCCCACTGAATGTTGTGCTTCAAGATAAGAAAGAAGGATGACATTCAGAAAATTTGCTTCGTCTTTATTACTTTTTTCTTCCTCGCCACAAGACTACATGAACACCAAGGAGATTCACTCACTGATGCAACTAGGATGCTCAGACGTAGGGGTGCATTATTCACAGGTCCATCCCTGAAGAATTTAGGGGGAGAAGAGACTTTTTTGAGGGATCTTATCAAAGTCCTCACCCTCGTGTGGACTATTTGTGATTATGAAGCCGAGGACCTTGTACGGACCTCGTCAGTCAGAATCAGGCCCGTCTAGCAATTGAGTGCCGTGTCCAAGGGCATTGTTCCCATTTGGCCTGGGTTTCTTTATCTTGGATAGACAGCAAAAGATCCTTTGGTTTGGTGCTCTTTTGCGTAGTGCACCAGTTATTCCTTGGCGAGTAGGGTACCTCCGTTTATCGAGGTGAACAGCTTTGGGTATAACCCGTACCCACTACTAGTAGGTCGTTACATAGCAGGTCCGAAGTCATGGTTGGTTTCTTGACGAGTAGGGTACCTCAAGTTATCAAGGTGACCAGCTTCGGGTATAACCCATGGCCACTGTTAGCAGACTGTTACGTAGCAGGTCCAAAGTTATGGTTTACTTAGCCTTCTTAGGGTGTCTTTTGGTTTGTTGGAATGATTTCCTTGTTTATTTGTTCTGGATGGTTTGCTGAAGAGACTTTTATTGATGCTCATCTATATCATGCATCAGTTATTCCTTGACGAGTAGGGTACCTCAGTTTATTGAGGTGACCAGCTTTGGGTATAACCCTTATCCCTTGCTAGCAGGTCATTACATAGCAGGTCCAAAGTCATGGCTGGTTCCTTGGGGAGTAGGGTACCTCAGTTTATCAAGGTGACTAGCTTTGGTTATAACCCTTACCCACTGCTAGCAGGTCGTTACATAACAGGTCCAAAGTCATGGCTGACTTAGCCTTCTCAAGGAGTTTCTAGCATCTTGGAGTGTGTTTCGTAACCTCTTAGGAATGATGCCCTTCTTCATGAGACTTGACTTGATTTCTTGGTGAATCTTCTATCCTTCGAGTCCTTTTTGCAACTAGACTCAGACTGTCAAAATATTTTCTTTGAAGCTCGTATTTTTGGGGTCCTGGTATTGCGACACTAGGGATTTTTTCCTTTGAGTGTGGGTTAAAGCTGTCTATTGAGGCGAATGCTGCATCAACTTGTTTATTGGTCCAAGAGTCCTTTTCAGGTTTTCACTTGAACTTGGGAAGAGGTGCCGTAGAGACGGTTTTCACCAACTTCCTTTCATTTGGGGGCTTTTACCCATGATCTTTCAATCATGTCCACCCTTTTCATCCGTTTTTACTCATAGTGCCCTTTTGGGTTTTCACCGTGCTCGAGTTTTTATTTTCATGGAATTCTTTTGCTCATAGTTTCATGACGTTGTTCAGGAATACACCATACCCATTATATATATATATATATATATTATGAAGGGGTGTTTAAGGTCATGCCTTCAGGACCTATGCGAAGCCTTTTAACATCATGTGGCTAGGACGTGCACTACAGTTTAAGGTCATACAGCTGGACCATGATGGTGATGAATGACAGTCTATGGAGGCCATGGAGTGAGTATGATAGTGGTTTTAGCTCACTTTAGGGAGATGGCACGAGGCTACCTGTGAAAGATGGATGATGTGGAAAGGTGGATAAAAAAATGGTGACCCACTAGTTAACGATGAGTATGGGTGGCAGAATGGTTCGCCTTTTTTGTGAGCACAGGTTAGACTCACTGGGGAATGATAAATGATGATGAAATGGATGGACTCACTGGGGTGGTTACGAAGGTGGTGCGTGCACACGAACGGGTTGGTTAGGGAAGACGTGCTTGAAAACACATGTAAAAGGTGTGTGCGCGTATGTGGGGGCATGTTTAAGGTCATCCGTCCGGGACCTGTGCAAAACAGTTTAACGTCATGCGGCCAGGTCGGGCACTATGGTTTAGGGTCATATAGCTTGGATTGTGGTTATGCAGTTTAGAGTCAAGCAATTAGGATGGTGAAGTTTAAGGTCGTGTGACTAGTTCTCCGCTACAGTTTAAGGTCATATAGTTTGGACCATGGCGCTGAGCCTTTTAACGTCATGCGGCTAGGACGTACACTATAGTTTAGAGTCATATAGTATGGATCACGTAGTTTAGGGTGATGTAGCTAGACGTCTGCTATAGTTTAAGGTCGTATAGTTTGGACCTTGCAGTTTAGGGTCGTGGAGCTAAACCTTTGCTATAGTTTAAGGTCAAATAGTTTGGACCATGCAGTTTAGAGTCATGCACTTGAACCAAAGCTATGTAGTTTAGGGTCATGCAACCAGGATCGAGGCTATACGGTTTAGAGTTCTGTGGCTTAGACTATGCACTTTAAGGTCGTGCAGTTAGACCTCCACTACAGTTTTAGGTCATATAATTGGATCATGCAATTTAAGGTCGCGCAACTAGACCAAGGCTGTGAAGTTTAAGGTCATGCAGCGCGGACCGAGGCTATGCGTTTTAGAGTCATGCGGCTTGGACTATGCAATTTAAGGGGGTGCAACTCGACCTCCATTACATTTTTAGGTCATATAGTTTAGACCATTGTGTGGATCACCATGTTGGTGAAGCTCCACAAGGAATAGATCTGTGGATAACAATATGACCCCTTTGGGATAAATATGGTTAAGGCTATACACAAGTAGAGATATTTTTAGATGGAGATGGTGGCCCAATGAGTGGCAAATTTTGCTGGGGATTAGGAGGGTAAGTGTGACTCCCTAGGGATAAAATTATTAAAGCCTTCAAGCGACTCAGATGAGAAGGCCGACTTCACTAGGGAAAAGGGGACAAATGGGTCCTTTATATCCTTGGGGATAGAATAACTAGGTGTGAAGCAGACCCACTTGGGATAATAAGTTGCAGTACAAGTATGACTCTCCCATTAGGGATGAGAAGTCACCACCTGAGTTTGAACGACCTGAGTTTCACTTTGCTGAGGATAATAGGTCATAGTCACGGTACAACTTCACCGGGGATAATAGTAATAGGACACACACAGCTTCGGCTTGGAGTATGCGACAATAGAATGTTTAAAATACAACCGGCGACAGGCGCAGCGACCATCATTCCTTGAACACTCGGATGGCGTTGGGTTTGTTAAAAATGCAGCCGGTACTGAGAACAACCCATGCTATCTTTTGATCATAGCCGGTGTTGAGGACAACCCGTGGTGTCTCCTGAGCATAGCCGGCGCTGAGTCATTGGGAAAGCAGGTGGCACTGTGGTTGTTAAAAACACTGTTGGCGCTGAGAACAACCCGTGCCATATTTTCATCATAGCCGGTGCTGAGGACAACCCGTGCTATCTCTTGAGCACAGCTGGCGTTGAATCATTGAGAACGCAGGCGGCACTGGGGTTATTGAGGTCATAGTTGGCACTGGGTAGTTTAAACAACAGCGTTGGGCTTAGATTAGTGTTCGGGCCCTGACCCGAGCCTGACCCGATCCTAGCCTCTATTGGGATAGGATTTTATAAGCGACAATGAGACTTGCCTCAGACCCTAGGTCAAAGCTTGACCCGGCCCATCGTCGTTTGGCATTCTAGGGTGCAGTTGGGATTCCCAATTTGTGAGGGACATTTGGGGAAAACGTTGGCTATATAAAGGGGTAAAACCCCATTAACTGCTTTCATTGAAGGTAAAAAAAAAATTAACGTAAAAAGTTTAAACAACGAGAAGGGGATTTCTCCCGTGAGGGCTTCGTTGAGCTCACAGGATATTTCGACAAAGTTGGCTGGAGTTCTCCAGCACACAGGGAGGAGGTTTCAGCTATGAGAAGAGGGCACCGGTGGGGAGCACAGGGCCTTTCGGAAGGGAAGGGTACTTTATAGGCAAAGATAGGGGGAAAAAGAAGGGGTTTACCGAGGTCTACCAAAATTTTGGCAGTGAAGTTTTGGGAATTTTAGGGACGAGGAAAAGGCTGGGAGGCTGCAGCAGAGTGTTGCCTGAGCTTTTCCGTTGCTTCTTGGTGGTTTTTCAGTAGGTGCGCGTGGTTTTCGGGTAACTTGGGGGAAGTTGTAGAGGTTTTCTGAAAGTGGAAGGGGAGTTTTGGCAAGAAACCGAAGGGTCAGGGGGGAGACGAACCGTCGCTGAAGCTGGACAGTTTGCTTGGAAGGTGTGCAACCGTCAGGGAGGCAAACATTTGCCATTTACACGTGTGAGACGTGTGTCAAGTGGCATAGCAGGATGAGAGTCATCAGGTGGTGTATCAGGGCTTGAGGTGCCACACGCAGAATCCACAGCGCGTGTGAGAGATATGAACACGGTCGGTGTCAGAAATTGACAAAGATAGTCGGCGGCAGGTGTTAGTAAACACAGCCAGCGCTAAGCATTAGTAGACATAGCTGACGCTAAGCATTAGCAGACACAACCGGTGCTAAACATTAGTAGACACAGCCGGTGCTAAGTGTTAACAGACACAGCCGGTGTTAAACGTTAGTAGACACAGTCGACGCTAACCTTTGAGTGCACAACTGGCGCTGAGTTTCTTAAAACACAGCCAATGTTAAGCTTTTGAAATCACAATTCGTGCTAGACCTTCGTAAATACAATCGGTGCTAGGCTTCTGGAAACTTAGTCCGTGCTAGACCTTCATAAATGCAATCAGCGCTAGGCTTCTGGAAACTCAGTCGATGCTAGGCCTCTGACAATATAGTCAGTTCTTAGCCATTGAAGACCCAGCCGACGCTTATCCAGTACCTTGAGCTCTTTATAATGGCTGAGTCTTCTTACCAAATTCCTAACATAAAGATCCTTCCATGGGGAGGAGGGGTCAGTACCTATGAATTTACCGGTGAGGCTCTATCAAGGGGGGAGCCCATTTGGATGACAAAGCCAGTATGAAAGCTCGAGTGGCCCGGTTCATTTTGAAGTCCACAAGGACAATGATGGCAACATTATTATCAAAGAAGGGGCAGTGCTCCTTCATTGTATGCACATGAACATAGCTTATGGGGAGAACTTGCCTACCCTAGGGAAGCAAATGGTGCAAGCAAAGGGGTTAATGTGGTCTGGGAAAGGTCTTCGAATACAGGGGGAGAACCAATATTTAAAGGGATACTCTTCCTGGACCGCCAAGGTATTGGTGTCGCACATAAGCATTCTTGAACGTGTTTCTCAGCTAGCAGTGGTCTAGTGCTCAGGCAGCTACTATGATCGATGCTCCAATACTGTCAAGGAATTACTAGAGACATGGAGCCATGTTAGCAATACTTGACTTCTTGGGCATGGGGAAGCATGAATCTCTTTACTAGATCTTCATGTTATTTGGGGCCTTCCGATGATTGGGGCGATGTATGACAAGGTCGTGCCCCAAAACTTGGTCATCTTTGGTGGTGCTAGCTTGGGGAGAGAAGAGCCACCTGCTAGTCCCCGAAAGGTTTTTGAGGTCTACCAATTGCTCCATGCACATTCTAGCAACAGTTGGGTAACCTTCATCGAATGGGTGAAATTATTTTGTGGAGACTATCCCGAAGGCGGTCGGGGTACTCTGAGAGGGAAAGGGAAGCAGTTGTGAAGGGGCCTCTATATCAATCCGAGACCAGTGATGACTGTGTCTTCTTGGTCGCATTTTTGGCCTTATTTTTATGCAAGTTCGTGCTCCCTGGAGGGGCGGATGACATTCATCCAGGCAACTTATATTTGGCCTGCGACATGGCAAGAGGGCATGAGTATGCCCTTGCCCAAGCAGTTTTGTGCAACATTAACCATGGATTGGGGGTCATCTGCCATGGAAAGGCTTACAAAGGTAAGGAGGGAGGGAATGACATTGTTGGAGGAGAGGCCTTTCCTGGGGATTTTAAGACTCCGTTCCCCATCCATTACGTATACCGGGGGCTAGGGGCCTATTTCCCTGCCACTTATGTAAGGAGCCAGGGTACGGGGAACAAACTGTGGTCCTTCTTGATGAGGATTGCTGACCAAAGGCTATCTTCCATACCCCAGTGGTTGGGAGTGCACCAGAAGTCCTTTCCCAATTTGATGCAACGCTAAATGAGCTGGAGATCAAGAATACTGCATCATGAAACGAAGACTAGTAGGTTAGCCTCAGAGAAGTCCATCTTGCGTCGTAGTGAGGAGATAGATTTATGCAATGAGAAGAAGGCCACTATCACGGGCCGTCAGCAGGACCTTAAGAGGGAGGCGCAAGGCAATTATAAGAGGATGATCGGAATAAGAGAAGAGATGTGAATATTAAGGCAGGAAATCGCTGGTCTTGAGATGAAGATGATTCAAAGGGGGGATATGGAGGCCTCTTTGGTTGCGGATTCATCTGAACTCGCTCGCACCATTGACTCCGAAACTGTGGTGATGGAGGAGGAGACTCAAATGGTGGCCGAACTGAAGGAGCGTGTCTAGGGCACTGAGACTTCTCTTGCGGCATGTAGCACAGAGATCAATAAGATAATTGATCTTTTTTGAAAATGTCTTTTCTTTTGCCAGCACTTGTAAAAAGTTTGTACTCATGAATAAGATGCTTCTTTTTCTTTTTTGACTGACTTTGCTGCATGATTTCATTCTCCTCTTACTTTTCTACACCTCATGTAATTTTTTTGAACACCTTTGGAGATATTTATTATCTCAAGGGGCTAATATCCTAGGCCTTGTTTAGTCCCATGACGGGCTGTCGTGGCTTGGATAGCTTTGAAATGGGGAGTCATTGCTTTTTCTCCTCTTAATGTTTGATTGGCCAAGGGCTCATAGTTCATTTTCTTCATCATTTGATGACTCTGCTCACTATAGATAGTTCAGTCAGGAGCGGATTTGGTCTCCATTAACTTCAAACCCATCATAGCTTTTGGTCTCAGGCACGAACTCCTTGAGATGTTTTGAAGCAATATGCATAACCTCCAATTAGCTTTGGAGACTGCGAACTTCGCTTCTTAAGTTTGTTAACGGATCCTGCTCTTGAGGGGAAGAAGATTGACCATTCTCAAACTTCTCTCCTCCCGTCAGACCAGGGAAAGTAGAACTTGCTGCTGGTCACTAGTCCGAGGAGCATCCTCTATGCTTACAGCAACTGGAGTTTGAAAAATCTTTCGTGGTGGTTGGGGTACTTCTTCTTTCAAGAGTGAAATGGGGTTATGCAGAACTTTTTGATGGTCCGGTGTATAGGTGATTTTTGCAGCTGGGAATACTATCCCCATAACTTATTCAATCTCAGGAATGACTTCTGGTTCATCTTTTGGCCAAGATGGCCCAGAACTGGGGGTAGAGGGCAAGGACTCCTCTTTAAGTGAAAACGAAGTTTCTTCGGGGAGGATTGTGGGGATGCTAAAATGAATGGCGGTTAAAGGGAGAGTTTTTCCTTGCCTTTCTTCCTCTTTGATCATGCTTACTAATGTTCTCCCCATGTCCTCAACATCTTCATGAGGTGAAGATCGCATCTTTGTTGTAGACTTGTGATCCCCCTCATTCAGCTTTTGAGGTGACACTAGATCTATGAAGTAATATTTAGCATTAGTATAGTGAGTTTCGGGTATAAGGAACGATCTTTTGTCAGCATAGACCGTATGCTGTCTTCCATTTCGACTATACTTGAAGCACTAATGCAATGTCAATGGAACTAACCCCTGGTCATGGAGCCATGGCTGACTGAGGAGAATGTTATAGGAAGTGTCGGTGTCGATTACATGAAATTGGGCTTAATCATTCAGCTCACTGATCTTAAAACGAAAGCAAATCATGCCAGCAGGCTTCCCTCCTAACTGGTTGAATCCTTGAACTGCGATATGGGTCGGAGTAAGATCTTCGGCTAACTCTAATCGAGTAAGGATCCTCCTTGGAATAAGGTTGATCGCCGACCCTCCATCTAACATAATTCGGTTGATGGGGCATGTATGTAATTCGTCAGTGAAAAAGAGGGGCCAATTATGAAACTTTTCTCCTAACTGCAGATCATCCTCTGAAAAGGTGATTGGCATATATCCTTCTAAAATCATCGGGTCCACTTCAATAGGTTTTACTTCAGTCTCATACACCTTTGGGTTAGAGAGAGCCTGAACCAAAGCCATCTGGTAATCCTTCTAGAGCATGAGGGCATCATAGATACTAAGGAGAGCTAGAAGCTTCCGCATATGCCTTATCACATCATATTTCACCTTTTCTTGGTCAAGGCTTTGTGCTCTTAGTCCTGCCACCGATTTGGGTGATATGTTGGGTTGAGGAGCAGGTTTGGGTGCAAGAGGTTTATTTTGGCCTGCTGGCTGACTCGATTGCATAGCGAGCTTGGTTGGGGTGACGTTTGAGGTTTTGGAAGTGACTGTGTCAGAGGTATCGCAGGAAATTGGAGAATAGGTGGATTGTTTGAGGTATTGGGATTAGGAAGGAGTTTGGGGAGCTGAAGGATAAGCAGATTGGTATTTGGATTAGGGCATAGTGCCGAACTAGGAAACTTCAAGGTTCCTGACTTCTACGGTGGAGGTTACAGTGTCTTCCCCCGATCTGAGGCTCATTGGCCCTGTGCTAGGTGATGTTCCTGAGATTTACACCATATGACAAGCCTCTTGAGAATAAAAGCTCTGTTCCCTTGATTCTCTAGTCTCTGCTCAAAGTCGAGCTCAGGGGGCCATTGGGGTTTCTTCAACTTTGTCTTTTTGTGCTTCTTTGAACAAGACAGCTTTGCTTTGGCTTTAGCTATCAGGGCGTTGGCAACTATTAAGAATCTGGCTGCCTGGGCCAGGGTCATTTTCAACCGCCTCCGTTGCGTCCTGCTTATGTTGATTCCTTCCAATTCTCTGTCAAGAGCTTCGAAGTCTAGACATTTCAAGGTTGTACCTACAGGAGACCTAGAAGAGGAAGGATGAGAAGAAGAAGAAGAAGAAGGAGAAGGGTTCAGAAAGTGGGGGACTTTTAAGGTCATTCCCCTCATCAGACCGATCTAGGCAACGTTTTGCACCATCTCCGGAGTTGGACGTGTGTAAGAGGTCTTTTAGGTCTTTCCCTTGCTTAGACTGTTGGGGAGTTCTTTTAACGTCGTGGCCCTCATTGGACGTATGAAGAGGGTCTTTTAGGTCTTTCTTTTGCTTAGACCGTTGGGGAGTGCTTTTAACGTCGTTGCCGTCATTGGACGTGTGTAGGGGGTCTTTTAGGTCTTTCCCTTGCTTAGACCATTGAGGAGTGCTTTTAACGTCGTCACCCTCATTGGACGTACTCTAAGGAGAATATGACATGGAGACGTCTTCTTGATGGAATGGAGAAGGAAGAAGGATCGTGTAAGGGATAAAGTCTACTAAAGTTAGTAGTGGGGGAAGAGGCCTGAGAAATTCCTGCTCAATTGGAGGTTGAACCGTCTTGTTTCTCCGGCGAGCAGCCCTTGGTGCCCGTCTCCTTCTAGTCTTCTGAGGTGGTATTTGATTTGTTTCTCTAGGCTCGTGAACAGACCTAGCTTAGCAGACAGCTTCTCATCTTAAGGATTTGAGTCTACTTCGCCCATGGTGGATTATCTATGGCTGGGAAGGCGAGGGGTCAGTAGAGTTTGAGTCATTATTAGGAAGGTCTTGTGCTGGGATATCCTCTTGCACCGGTGGAGCAGTGGTTTGGGGATCACTTACTGCAACATTGTAAAACTCCTAACATTCCCACATTTTCTTTGCTAATATATCATGGAAACTGATGCATTCCCATAGGTAATGGCCCCATACTTGGTGGTACGGGCACCAACGGTCGTTAGTCTCTTAAGCAAGGCGTCAAGGTTGCCTTGCCTGTTTCAGTGTGAATAAACCTTCTTGAAGCATTATGACAAAGAAGGCATCAAGGATACCAGGGGCTTCGTCTTGCTCTTGGATTGTTACTGCATGAGAGGCTTTTGCTGCCCCGAATGCCTTCTTTAAGTCCTCAAGCTTTATCCGACCCTTCAGAATCAGGGGCTCAATGATATCTTTTAGTGTGAAGAAGTCATCTGTAGGTTGATCGATCCTTCGATGATAAGCACAATAGTTTTTTTGAGTATCGAGTCCAGCTTGCTTAGGGAACTTGGCTTCTGGAAGTTCGATCATATTCTGTTCCAATAATAACAGGAATAGTGTAGGGACCCATTCCTTCTCAAAGGTATAGACCTTGTTCCTATTCCTCGTGAAATAATCATCCTGATTAAGATTCGCCAGCAGGGGTACTCAGTTGTACGATTGTTGTTGCTTGCCTGTCTGAGGAGTTGTCTTTATTGTGCTCACCCCTTTGGAGAGGTCCAAAGTTTGGGAGAGAGCCTTCTTTGGGTCAGTGACAGTGACGAATGCACTGATCACTCAATTTTGTTGACTGCCTTGGGTGTTAGTTCGAGATCTGCCATTGCCCCGATTGTTCCCCGAGCTTATAGACAGCTGTCGTGACCTGCCGTGGTGGCGTGATAGAATTTCTATGCGGACTGATCTACAAATCAGCTCTGACATGGAAGTCGAATTAGAGGCCTCGACGTGTAAAGCAATTTCAGGTTGCATGTTCTGCACGCATGTTTGGACTGCTTCCTTCCCAGGCATGGGATTGGGATGGTGAGCAGCTAAATTTTTCCCTCTTGATATGAACTGGTCCACGGGCTCATCGAGATATTGAGTCAGGGTGAAGAGCTCAATGGTTTGAACCTCTCTCTCGAACTCATAGAAACTCTTGTGGAACCACTTCTCCATTTCCTCCCAAGTATGCACCAAGTTTGGGGGAAGTCGAGCATACCACTAAACAGCTGAGTCGTCAAGGGCAACAAACTGATGGAGAAGGAGTCTCCCATCAACCACTGTTTCTCGACATGCTGCTTGAAAGTGGTCGATATGCTGATTTAGGGATGTGGTTCTACTGAATAGGGGAAACTTGCCTTCCTTGTAATCTATGGGAAACATGACCTAGTCAATGTATGAAGGGTACGACCTTTGATAAGGCGTTGCATCCTGCATCCCTAGAATTTTTATGTTCTTTAAGCTATGGGTTACCATAGCACGGGCTGAGGGACAGAATTGTCCTGTGAGGTGGAGGGAAGGGCTGCCTTGGAGGTGCACCATCTGAGTGGTGGGAATTGACCTCATGGTTAGTTGTTTGTCGTGTGACGTCTATATGATCAATCTTCTCCATCATTGCACGCTCCATATCTTCAAACTTGTTCATGCGATCTTCCTGTGAGTCAGGTTCGTCTATAACCATCACACTAACTGTTTCTTCAAGGACGTCAACCGTAGTTGCAGTTGAGGGCTTGCGAACTTGACGGTTCGCACGCGGCAGATCCGTAAGCAGGGGGCTAGCATGCCCTGACTGAACTCGAATTTTGTATGCCGATCACATGAGGATCGGCTCTCGAAGGCCTTGGGACCGTGGCAGTTGAGGGGCGGGGTCATCTTCTACGATGCTAACCACAGTGCAGGGCTCATGGAGCTTTTCTTCAAGCTTTGTCATTTGAAGAGGGTAGAAGGGGTTCAGGCGAAGACGGTCATTAGAGCTGGTTACCCTGACCGCCTTGGTCAATTTCTTGCTGAGAATTCATTGACCCCTATCATGTTTAGGTTTGAGGTTTTGATGGACCTTGCTCCAAAACTATGATCGGACATGCGGCGGGTCAGCTCTTCTTGCGCAAGAGAGAGCTATCTCCATCAGGTGCGACAAAGGATGAGGGTCAGGGACTGGAGTCATCTTGGGCCGGGGAGGATGAAGGACTTGATCTTTCATAAGGTATTTGCCCCGAGCTCTCTTATGGGGTCCAGAGACGTGATCGAATTCAGGATGGTGCTCTTGAGAACGGTCTTCGAGTACCATAGATGATGGTGTTTGCTCGAAGAAGGAGGGGCAGGCAAGAGCAGGGTTGACCCATGGGAACGCTTGAGTCGAGGGTGAGAGGCTATCTGAAATGGCGACGTGTGTGCTCCCCTTGAAGAAGGATCACGGGTGACCTAGGGGTCAACCCGGGCTCGAGCAAGTGATCTGGCCTTAAGAGGTCGAGAACTGCGAGCAAGTGTCTATAAGAGAACAGGTGGAGGCCTACCCCTTACAGGGTGTGCTTGTGTGTGCTGAGTAGGAGGATGAGAAGATCGTCTCCTATGTACTTAGGTTAGCACATTGACGGCAGTTCCCCGAGTAGTGGGATGCATATGAGTAGTGTATGCAGGACCTGGCCTTAAGAGGTATGATTCTGGCCGCTGACTCGAGGTAATGTAAGTGTTGCCCCGAGTTGTGACTCGAGTGGGTGACCTGCTGGCCTTATAGTGTGTGTGAGGGGTGGAGGCCTTAGGGTCTCCGCCTCGATGTGTTGAGCCTCTAGGGATAGAGACTCGTGGTGGTGTAGGAATGTGGGGGGTAGCCTTGCGACGACCCACAGGAGCAATGGAAACTTGTTTTCCTTTTGCAGAGAGGGTCTAGGCAGTCTTCCGACGTACCTCAACAATACGACCTATAAGTGACTTGCTGGTGGCAGGGTGGATGCTGTGTGCGGCAACAAATGTGTAGTCAATGCAAGGCCCCTTGATGGAGGTTCCACCAGATCAAGGAGATGGGGAGTAAGGGACTTTTAGGTCCCTCCTCATGCCAATCCAGGTTAAGACCTGGGAGCTAGACCTGGGGGTCTTTGCTCAAAAGAAGGGTTGGGAACGAAGTTAGAGGAACGTGTTCCCTGGGGAGACTTGCGAATGCGGGGATAAGAAAATACCCGATCCAGATGAATGGGTTATAGAACCCAGCAGCCACAAGTGCAGACACAAAAAATAAAAATAGAAACTTAGCCAAACAAGTACGATTCGAGTAAGTGGTGTCCCCAATGGAGTCACCAAGCTGGTTAGGTGACAAATACGATTCGACTAGGATTGTAGACACTCCATTTTAAAACTGACAAATTCTATAATTTCTTGAACCCTTAGGATCACACTTAACCTAGTAAACCCAAATTTATAGTTCACGCAACCGACCTTGTGACCCAGAACCAGTCAGCCTGACCGGAACCTTGTAGAAATCCTGTTTTCACCCACATTTCTGTAAACACCTTGTTTGACCAAAACATTCATTAAAAATAGTAAACAAATCCGTTTTTACTTAAATTTTCCCTAAGAGCTTCACAAGAGGCTAAGGAAGACACCCAAATTGAAAAACATTACTTTGGAATAGTTTTGGTTTGGGTGACATGGGGCGTGCCGCCAAGGTGACACAAGGCGTGTCGCCCATGTCATCCTACAATTGCCCTATTATACCAAAACACTCATTAAAAATAGTAAAAAAAATTTGTTTTAACCCAAATTTTCTTTGAGAGCTTCAAAAAAGGATGAGCAACACAGTAGAAGAGAAAAATATCAATTTGAACCAAAATTGGTATTTTTCACACCCCCCAGGCGACATGACCAGTGTCGCCTAGTTCAGACTAGTCCCAAATCTATTTTTGATTTTTGTTAATTTACTTGGGTGGCACGCCTCGTGCCACCCAGATCTGGACGTTCAAAAATAAGTTTTTGACTGGGGCGATTTGTTTGTTGTGGGAGGATATCCTTGCCAATGGATTTTGACCCCTATAACCCTCTTTTCATGGCATTTTGGGAAAAAGAGAGAAAAACCCTAGTAGAGACAGAGAATATGAATGAGGAGAGAGAGAGACTAAACCCTAAGAGAGAACTGATTGAGATCAGATAAAAAAAACCAAAGAGAGTTATACGAGAGAAAAAAAACCCTAGAAACTGCTTCCGGAACCCGAGCCTCCGGAGAAAAAATCCCAAGTCTGAGAAAACCTAGACCTAGGGCACAACCACCTTAGATCTACACTTAGGGCACAACTAGCCTTCTTCAACCAGAGACATTCTGGTGAACATTCGACTTAGAAAGACAAAAGAGGATCATTTTTGATATGGGCGAGCCCTAGAAGGCTCGGGAGTCCCAGGTCATTCGGCTTGGGTTGGTGTCATTTCTTTCTTTTTTTTATTCTTCTTTTATTTTTTTAATTTCATTTTGATCTAATTATTTTATTAAAATCGTATTTTCGTGTCTTGGATCATGTTGGATCTACCACATAATTGAGAGTAAATCTGCTCGTTTTCGGGCAGATCTGGCTTTAGATCTGAATTCAATTTGTCCCACTTTCTTGACAACTTTATTTTACCACATTTTCACAAGTTTAAGGTGACAGATACCAAAGATCTTCATAAGATCTCTCAAATTTTGCATCGTAAACAGTTTGGCGCTCACCGTGGGGCTTTTCGAGCTCGATCCAAGCGCAAAAATACAATTTTTATTCATCGTTTTTCACTGTTTTCGGTAAAAAAAAAAAAGTCCCAAAAGTCAGCAGTAACTAGGATCCAGGGTTTCGGTGCTATGAAACCTTGATTTTTCTGGGTGACACCAGTCGTATCGCCTGGGCGATACCACCAATGCCGCCCTGATCCAAGACGACACTCCCCGTGTCGCCAAAAATTCAAAAGTTTCAAAATATTCTGAAATTTGTAGAACTATTCTGGGTCTCTTTTGTGATAGTCCAGAAAAATTTAGAGCAAACTAAAAATTTCAAAAATACAAAAAAAATAGTTTACTTATTTATTTCATCATAAATAATTTTTTTTCATACTTATTCCAAGTTTAAAGTAGTCTTACTTCATCAATATTAACAAGAAAAAAAAAATACTTTTTTTGGGCTCCATGAGGTGTGCCGTCCAAGCGACACAGGTTGTGCTGCCCAGGCGACGCGAACCGTGCTACCAGTCCCAGGGCAACACGTCATCTGGTGCTCCCCGTTGCCCAATCTTAATTTTTTTGAATATTTTTAGGCTTGATCCTGGGACTCTCTTGTGACTGCTGACAAAATTTTAAATTAAAATAAAATTTTTAAAAATATCAAAAAATATTTTGCTTGATACAGGTCTGTTCTATTTGCTGCTCTTCTGTTTTACTTTGTTTTAATTTTATTTCATCAAAAATTTTAATTTTTCTGTTTCTAAAAGATTTAATAGCCTTATTTATTCAAGGTTGATAGGGAAAAAAGTAATAGAAATATGTTTTTTTAGCGGCATGACCTGTGCCGCCCAACCTATAGGTGAGACACGGCCAGTGCCGCCCTATCATAGAAGTCCCAAAAAATTCCTAGGACCCTGCAGGCTTGTTCCAGAGCCTTTTTTCTTCTTTCTACCAAATTTTGGCTTAAAATCATTTTTTTAAAAATATAAAAAAATTTATTTTACTTTTGATAAGTCTATTCTGCTCCTGACATTTTCTTTTTTATTTAAGTTTATTAATTTTGGCTGAAACCATGTTTTCCCTACTTCACCATGCTTAGTTTAACTGTGTTTCATCCAAATTAAAAAAAAAAGATGAATTTTGTTTTTTTTAAAAAATACATCGAGGGTTGCTCGCGCCCTCCCTGAACCGTTTCCCATTTGAGTCATCCTCAACCCGGGCCGCGCTCGACTTAGAATGGACTATACCTGATCTCATTGTTCTGAGTTTACCTTCTTAGGGGTTGCTTACTACTGTGCTTTAAGCAAGTTTCGCCTCGAAGCGCGCATCGCTAAGCACGATCAGTACTGAGCGATCACTTATTTCCTTTCTTGTTTTGTGTGCATTGTGTGCTTGACTTTATTTTAATTGCATGCTTCTTTACACACTCCAACACACACCGGACCGGGAGTTCCCGAGAAACTAGCAAACAAATATTTCTAAAACCTCCATAATCCGCGTTAACGGCATGAGGGAAACTTAGCTTTGAGAGTCGAGGCAGTTGGGATTTGCGTAGTTTTAACTGTGTGCGCCCCTCCATAATCCTTTGCCTCAAAGCAAGTCCGCATATAGTAGGACTTAGTGAAAATCCTATAACAGGAGTCCAATACCTATGTGGGGACTTATATCAGCCTAGCCGCATTTCAATAATTGAGAACCTACTCTCAAGCTAAGCTTAACTATAATACTAGGTCAAATTTCGTGTGCTTTGCTTGCTTATTTTGTTGGTTAATCTTGGATCATCTCAATCCGGACCCACTTTTGGTCTGAGCAGAACTCTCTGGATCCAAGTCCAGGCTTATACCCAGCTTAGCCCATGTCCGAACCAGGTTTCGCCTTGGTTCGAACTTAGGACCGCTTATGGTCCATGCAGAAGGCTTGTTCCTAGCTCATCTTTGATCCAGTCAGAGTCCACACCTAGTCTGATCATCAAAATTCTCTGGGTCCAAGTTCAGGGTTATAACTAGCCTAGCCAAAGTCCAAACCAGGTTAACACCTAACTCTAAAACTAGGCCCCCTTTTGGTCCTAGCCAAAAGCTCGTTCCTAGCTCATCTTTGAACCAATCCTGACCCACACATAGTTTGATCACCAAAATTATCTGGGTCTAAGTTCAGGCTTATACCCAGCCTAGCCTAGGTCCGAACCAGGTTAACACCCAGGTCCATACCTAGGCCCCCTCTTGGTCCAAGCCGAAGGCTCGTTCCTAGTTCAATCTTGTTTTAGTCCGGGTCTACATCAGATATGAGCTTCAAAACCCTCTAAGTCCAAGCTCAGGCTTGCACCCAACGCAATCTAGGTCCGAAGCAGGCTCACACCCCGGTCCGAACCTAGACCCACCCTTGGTCTGAGCCGAAACTCGTGCACCATCTAGTCTAGATCTTAGTCTAGGTTCTAGCATAGAGTTTCCTCTAAAGCTAGATTAGGCTTACCTTAGTTCAGGATCGGAACCAGAACCCATTGAGTCTAGCAAGTCTAGGTTTTAGTCTAATCTTAGCCTAGGTCTTAGTCAGGGTTTGCCCCTAGAGTTAGGATAGGTCTGCCTTAAATCGTCGAGTTTAGATCTTACATAAGTCTAGATTCTAGAACCCCACTAAAGAGAATCACCATGTTGGTTACTCAAAGCGACTATGATGATCACTCCACAGCCACTATGATGATCACTCCACAACCGACTTTAAGCCTAACCTGCTTAAACTTAGGGACCAGTATGCTGCAATCCCTTGGAAGAGTCAACAGACCTCAGGCCAATCCATTATCTAGTGCCTAGATCTTTAGTTAGAGACAAAGTCCCAAGCATCCACTCCAAATCCTGAAATTGGTGTGATCCGAAAGGCTGGTCCAGCTCGAAAATAGTCAAGGGGGTCCGACCTCGAGTTGTCCTACAAGATGTCTTAGGCAACCAAAGTAGGAGTCGAGTGCGGGAAGAAATTCCGCACAACTCGAACCAAGAAAATCCCAAAGCGCAATGATCTCAGAACGAAGACCCACCTAGGTATAGGGGATCCAACCCAACCTCGAGCAATGGTAGTACTGCTCATGACGTTCTTAACACTGTACATAGCAGAGGCATCAATCCAGACCAACCCTTAGGCGAGATGGGCGTCCAAGCTGCCCTTAAGAGTCTGATTGACCTAGGTTGCACTATTCATTCCCTAGCTCCCTAACCAAGTTGGTGGTATAGGTCAACCCCTAGCACAACTGAGTCAGTTGATTCTTCAATCGGGCCCCTTAGTTCACCCGGTCCAACAAACCGTGTCATTGCCCGCAACCGGTGGCGACACTTATGGGTCAGTACGCCCCTCAGGCACAAATGTATCAAAATGTCCCTGTGACCACGACCCATCAACCTTAGGCCCATACAAGCTCACATCTAC
This sequence comes from Amborella trichopoda, assembly GCF_000471905.2. Next base: position 8,969,519 of record NW_006494789.1, read on the forward strand.
CCCAAATCTCAACTTACCAATCTACACTTAGGAACCCACTGAACGGCGGGCCTACTATCATGACAAATACTCAACAAGACGACACTTTAAAAGAGATGCAGGATATGCTCGTAAGAATGGGCATGCATGAAATTCGACCCCCAAAGGCCTATGTTCAAGAGACCCTTGGAGGCTTGGAGGACCTTCCGCTGGGATTTGTTGTCCCAGAATTTAGGAACAAGTTTAATGGGAAGAGCAATCCAGACGCTCATGTCAACATGTAACGCCTCTCCGTTTGAGCTTTATGAGACATGCCTAACCAACTAAAGGCCATATTTTCGCAAACATTCACCGACGAGTCCTTGAACTGGGACCAGAGAACGATGTCCGCTCAACCACACATCACTCCAAACGAAATGTTCAACCTATTCGTCTCTCACTACCTCGGGTCGACACCAAGATCTCTCTTCCTGGGCGAGCTCAGTGCAACAAAGAAAAATCCAGGAGAATCCTTTGAGGATTTCATCCTTCGATTCTACGAGGGAAAAATTCGGGTCGTAGAATGCCCACTGATATACCCAGCGAAAAACTCCATGGCCTTAGAGAACGTTGCTCCTGAATACAAGACCTTTTTCAACCAAGGCCTTATCCCCCACTCTTTCGACTCCATGATCGAGCGGGTTGCACGACATGAAAGGGCAAGAGGGACACCCCTCTGCATCAGGCCCTACAATAAACCAATAACGACTCCCCAAAATAAGAGAAAAAACAATAACAAGGGGAAGGCTTCCAGTTAGGTTAATGAGATTGTCGTTAACAGACCGACTCAAGGTTCAATCACTTAGAACAACAATCAAAACCAAAACTGAAGGGGTCTGCCTAGAGCCAATGCTCGAAATAATAACCAAAGGAGAGAGGACTATTTCACTCCTCTCAAAGACCCGCTGAAAAAAGTGCTAGAACTACTCTTGGCAAGAAACATGGTTTATCTACCACCACCATTTGAACCACCGTTTCAAGTCACGAACAAGAGCAGTTGGTGCAAATGGCATCAAAACCATGCACATGATACCCAAAATTGCACATATTTGAAACGGGTGGTTCAGGGGTTAATCAATAGGGGGGACATCACTGTCGCACTTAGAAATCAAACCGTTGAAGAGCTTAATCAAAAGATGGGTATCTTCACAAACCCTCTCCCTAAGCATATGGTCACAACCGAAAAGCCGGGAGCTCAAGACAACTCAAAAGAAAATGTTGTCATTCACGTGGTTGAGAGTGAAGATGAAGAAGAAGATCCCTGTCAATTCATATTGGCTTGTGATCATCACTTTCAAGAACTTGAAGAAAATCTATTAGATCTTCTAAGAGGAAGCCCTTCATCTCCAAACCTCGACAACCTTCCCAAGTGGGACCAATAGGACGAAGATGATACACTAGAGATCGATATGGTCAAAACTCATGAAAAGGCATAATCTCCCAAACAAGGGGCCAACACCCCGAAATCTCCCATTACTCTTGCTAGGGCTTATCCTATCGAGCTTCTAGCTGGTGAGGTTGATTCCCTAACCCAAAGAGGCCAAGTGTTTGAACTCTTTCAATTAATGGTCGATGAAAGGATGAGAAACTCCTCAAGAGCAAAACAATCAACAGGGGGTGTGGATCACGAGCCGAACAAGGAAATTCAAGGATCTACAACCACCTGCAATCTATCGACTCATCTCAAGAAGATCCAGGCTCAAATCTCCATCTTGGAGCTACTCGCCAACTCACCAGCACACAGGGCCCAGATTGAAAGGTTCCTCGCCAAGACACACATCTCGAGCAACATATAGCCGGTTACGTTGTCTGGTATGATCAACCAACTAATGACACCAACTCCATTCATGTTCACGGACGATGACATCCAGGCCAACTTCAACCGCTTTCATGTCCAACCTTTGCACATCACTGTTTCATGCAAGGATATGAAATACGGAGAGTGCTTGTTGATAATGGGGCATCCCTAAACATATGCCCTATGAAAATGGTGAAGTAGATAGGTAAAGTCCCAGATTACTTAGAGCTGTGTCAACTAACTATCGCTGCGTACAATGGGACTAAGAGACAAGCTGAAGACATATTGCCTCTTACACTTAAGATCGGCCCGGTCATTCAAGTGATAAAGTTTTATGTCTTAGACATAAAACATTAGTTCAATATGCTTTTAGGAAGACTGTGGCTGTATGAAATCCTTGTGGTCGCCTCTATCAATGCCTCAAATTTCCAACGAAAAATGGTGTCGCGAAGGTATCCGTTGAACCCCCTGCTTTTCTCAATCTTAGCATACATAACGGGAAGCTAGCTGTAGGGGTCGAGCTAGGAGAAATCCCACTCGCTTCCTTCGATCAAGGTTATTGTGCCACCTTACGCCTAGATGCCGACAATCTTGTTCCTAAAATTTTGCAAACATTTGCATCGATGGAGGACATTATTCAATGTCAACATCGATACGGTTTCGGGTCCCTCAAAGATTGGCACATGCTCCTCTCCCAAGGATTCCAACCAGGCCAAGGCTTGGGGAGTTAAGGGCAAGGCGTAAATAAGCGATTTCTGAATCACGCTAAGCCAAAATTGAAAACGGGAATCGAAGAGGACTCGGGTGTTCTCTCACTTTAGTTCAAAGCCGGATGAAGCCTTCAAGCTATCCAGGCTTTGTATCCGGAGGCATTCATCTGGATACAAAGCCTCGATCCTCTCGATGCCCGTCCTTCTAAACGACCAAAGGTGATCCTTGATTCCCCATCAGGGAATAACTCTTCTTCCACATCTCAGTACACACAAGAATTGGGAATTGAAGACCTTTTCGCTAACCTGGATTTGAAGGTATGCACAATCAGCTCTAACACAACCAAGTTTACTCATCTGCCTCGAGCTCAAAATCAAAGAATAAATCGACAAACTGCTCAAGGCGAGGTTCTTTACTCCCATCGATTATTCAAAATGCTTGGCCAACATAGTGGCCATACCTAAGAAAGATGGGAGGATCCGAGTGTGTGTCGATTACAGAGACCTCAATACGGCATGTCCCAAAGACAATTTTCCATTACCAAACATAGATGCCTTGGTCGACAACACTGCGGGTCACGAGATGCTGTCATTCATGTACAACTTCTCGAGTTACAACCCAATCCTCATGGCAGAAGAAGACCAAATCAAGATGTAATTCATAACGCAATGGGGAACCTACTGTTACAAAGTCATGCCCTTCAGTCTAAAAATGCAGGAGCAACTTATCAACGGGCAATGACTAGCATCTTCCACGATCTAATGCATACCGTTATGAA
>NW_006494789.1:8976542-9020725 GCF_000471905.2 Amborella trichopoda
TTTTGAGCAACACGCCTAGTGTCGCCCACATCTCTCATAACCCATTTAAATCCCAACTTGTATGGGCGACACCACTGGTGTCTCCTAAGTTTTTTTATGTCAAAACCTCTTTGTTTTTATTCCCAAACTTCCAATAATAATAAAAAAAAAGGTTTGTTTTAGGTGGGTGACATCAGCTGTGTCGCCCAAACCTAGGCAATACCACCAGTGCCGCCCGGAAGACACGCCTTGTGTCACCCAAACGTTTTTTTTCAAAAATGCCCCCACTTAATTTTGGGGACTTCCAAGGACCAAACATGGTTTTTCAAGATTTTTTATGATCATTTTCAGACATTTTTATTAACTTTTAAAATAAAACACTCCTCGGTGGCATGAGCCTAAACTGCCAACCAATTTTTAAAAAAATTTCAAAAAAATAAAAATGCTCTGCGGTGGCATGAGCCTAAGCTGCCAACCAAGTTTCTAAAATTTCCAAAAAAAAAAAAGAAAGAAAAGAGAGAATACTCCTCGGTGGCATGAGCCTGAACTGCCAACCAAAGTTCGATCCAGGGCACAACCACCCTGTTTCAATGGAAAAACGTCAAACTTATGCGATGTTAAAGAGTCGAGACAGGAAAAACGTCAAATGCGCGCGGCGTTAAAGAGTCGAGATAGGAAAAAAATCAAACTCGTGCCACATTAAAGAGCCGAGACAAGAAAAATGTCAAACTCGTACAACGTTAAAGAGCCGAGACACGAAAAACGTCAAACTCGTGCTATGTTAAAGAGCCGAGATTGGTAACGTCTAGCCCCGTATAATGTAAAATGTCGGATGTGTTAAGGGCACAACCACTTTGTTCAATGTGTTCATGGCACAACCACCCTTTTTCAAACGTCTAGCCCCATATGGCGCTAAAGGTCGGATATATACAGTTTGACGTCAAACTTGTATGATGTAAAAGAGCCGAGACAATTAACGTCTAGCCCCATATGATGTAAAATATCGGATGTGTTTAGGGCACAACCACCTTGTTCAATGTTGTTCAGTGCACAACCACCCTATTCAATATGTTCAAGGCACAACCACCTTGTTCAAATGTCTATCCCCATATGACGTAAAAGCGTCGGGTATATGGTCCATTACTGTATGATGCTAAACTGCTTAGAGGGCTCCTGGTTAAACCTGTTAACCAACTTTGTTTTTCAAATATCTTTCTCTTTTCAAAATTTTCACTTTATGTTTGCGATTTCAAAAACTTTAATTTCTTTGTTAAAATCGTAACATGTTCCTGCCTTGGGTTTTATTTCAAATCTCACCTTACTTTCAAAATTTCTAAAACATTTTCTAAAACAAAGGAGCTTGGACACCCGTATATGATGATTAGCACGTTGCCGCGTTTACCGCGTTGCTGCCTTGTCTCTTTCTTCGGGTTCAGCTGGACAAGTGTCTTCCTATAGAAGGCCCTTTCCTATAGATAGGCTCAGGAAACCCTAAGGAGATCAAAGAAAATGCTAGGGATAAAAATTTCAAACTATAAAACCCCTAAAGTTAAGTGGCATGGTCAGAAAATCCGACTTGAGTTTCAAGCATTGTGTAACTCACCGACAACACAAGAAACCCTAAGAGGAAAAATGCCCTAGGTGGGTGAGCTCAATGAGCACAATGACTTAGAGGGATAGTTGGTGTGCCCTCTAACCACATGATGTCCGGACAAAATTTAAAATGTCTGCTTTATCTTTGTCGTTCACTTGCTTCTCGAAGGACAGGGAGTTCCAGAGTGTCTTCTTCTTTGCCACTCGCCTATCCCTCGAAGGACAGGGAGTGCCAAAGAGGGGCAACTGTAGACACCCCATTTTAAAACTGGCAAATTCTATGATTTCCTGAACCCTTAGGATCAAACATAACCTATTAAATCCAAATCCATAGTTCACACATCCTACCTTGTGGCCTAGAACCAGTCTGCCTACCCGGAACCCTGTTTTGACCCAGATTTCTGCAAATGCCCTGTTTTACAAAAACATTCATTAAAAATAGTAAGAAAATCTATTTTGACCCAAATTTTCTTTGAGAGCTTCACAAGAGGCTGATGAAGACACTCAAGTTGAAAAACATCATTTTAGAAAAGTTTTGATTTGGGCAACATGGAGCGTGCCGCCGAGGCAACATAAGGAGTGTCACCCAAGTCATCCTACAATTGCCTTGTTTTAATAAAAAAATCATTAAAAATAGTAAAAAAATCCGTTCTGACCCAAAGTTTCTCTAGGAGCTTCACAAGAGGCTGAGGAATACACCAAAAGTTAAAATTTTCAATTTGGACCAAAATTGGTATGTATGACATGGGGCGTGCCACCAAGGCAACACGACCGTACCGCCCAGCTCCGACTAGCCCCAAATCTATTTTTGATGTTTTTTAGTTTACTTGGGTGGCACTCCCCGTGCCGCCCCAATCCGCACCTCCAAAAACATGTTTTTGGCAGGGGGATTTGTTTGTTGCTGGAGGACATCCTACCCAACGGATTTTGACCCTTATAAGCCTTCTTTTCATGGCATTTTAAGAAAAAGAGAGAAAAACCCTAGCAGAGTTGGAGAATACGATTGAGGAGAGAGAGAGACCAAACCCTAAGAGAGAACAAATAGAGATTAGAGAAAAAAAACTAGAGAGAGTTACACAAGAGAAAAAAAACCCTAGAAACTACTTCAGAAACCTAGGCCTCCTGAGAAAAAATCCTAAGTTTGAGAAAACCTAGACCTAGGTCACAACCACCCTAAATCTACCCTTAGGGCACAACCATCCTTCTTCAACCAGAGACTTTCTGGTGAACATTTGACTTAGAGAGACAAAAGAGGATTGATTTTGATATGGGCGAGCCCAAAAATCCTCAGTAGTCCCGGGCCATCCGATCCTGTTCGATATCATTTCTTTCTTTTTTTTATTCTTCTCTTATTATTTTAATTTCATTTTGATCTGCTTAATTTCTTTAAAATCCTTTTTTCGTCTCATGGATCATGTTGGCTCTACCACATATCTGAGAGTAGATCTGCTTGTTTCCCAGCAGATCTAGCCTCAGATCTGAATTCAATTTGTCCCATTTTCTTCACCACGTTTTTTTACTGCATTTTCACAAGTTAAGGTGACAGATTTGAACTCTCAGATTTTGCATCATAAACAAGGATGATCGGGTGGCACGCGTCTCGGTTTTCAAGGAGACCTGGGACTTTGAGATCGCTCTCTCGGGAACGCCGTTCGAGAGCTAGACATGATGGTTAATATATCGTGGCAATAAAGCGGTCACAGTAATTCTAGCACAACAACGTTATGGCTAGATGACAAGACTACTATGGAACGCTAATCACAACCCCTCTTAATCAACCGAAAGAATAATAGAAAATATGGAGATCATAGAGAAAGAATAAGGAATAGGATAAGAGAAGAAGAAGAGATTAGAAGAAAATAAGAGGAAGAAATAGAAAGGAGGGGAAAAGCATGAGAGTAGAGAGAAGGAAGGCACAAAGATACAGACGACAACAAGAGGAGGAGAAAGAAAACTTAGTCGGCGATATGTCTCTACCAGCTATGACAGGTACGGAGAAGAAAGTGAAGGCACAGGAGGTAATGTGCTCTCGCCAATGTGACAGGAGAGAGAAAAAGAAGGGAACACAGACGACGCTTGACCTTCGCTAGCTGTGGTGGGGGAAGAGGCATGATAGGATGCAGGCGGTACTAAGCTTCGCCGGCTTTGTTAAACAAAGAAGAAGAGAAGACCAAATGACACTAAGCATCGTTGACTGTGTTAGAAGAAGAGGAGAGATAAGGTACAGGTAGCGCTAAGCTTTTTTAGCTGTGTTAGATAAAGAAGAGAGAGAGGACACAGACGACACTAAGCATCGTCGACTGTGTTAAGAAGAGAGGAGAGAGAGGACACAGGCGGCGTTGAGTTTCACCGGCTGTGTTAGACAAATAAAAGAGAGAGGACACAGGCGGTGTTAGATATCATCGGCTGTATTAAGAAGAGAGGAGAGAGAGGACTTAGGCAGCCCTGAGCTTCCTCGGTTGTGTTAGACAAATAAGAAAGAGGATATAGGTGGCGTTGAGCATTACTGGCTGCGTTAGGAAGATAGGAGAGAGAGATGAGAAGGGAGAGATAGAGATGAGAAGAAGAGAGAGAAAGATAAATAGATATGAGAAGAGGGAGAAAAAGAGGGGAGGAGAGAGAAAGAGGGGACTTGAATTTTGGATGAATCTTGAAAACTTTAGATCTATAGTGTACTCATTCCTTGATGTTTTTCTTCTGTTTCTTCACTAAATCACACTGATCATGCCGTCATGATCATGTTGTAAAAAGTGCGGCTCGATTTCATGTTCAGATGAAGATTTTGCCATCAGGAGTTTTTGGCCGGAATCTTGAAATCCAGCAAGTGGAATTTACAGCAGCTTTGATGCCTCCATGTGTGAAATCTAACTATTCATCGTATGCGAGGTTTAGACCAGGGATAGCCTCGGACCTTACGCACATAATGTAATTAGTTTCGTGCCGATCGGGTATGCAAGAGCCATGATTTGGCTGCTGGAGTGAGGGATGCTGCTGCTGAATTTTCTGCAATACTCTTCATGGATCAGCAAATTTTCTCTCCTTTTTCTCCCTGCTCGGGCAACGTCATGAGGTGTACCACATATCAAAACACTCGTCTTTACGAGACAAACATGCTTACCAAATTTGAGCGCGATCTAACTCAAATCGAGTGAGCTATAGGCCCAAAACTTCATTGCTCGTTACTGTGAAAACAACCACCTTTAATGGGAGCGTGGCCATACAAGAATAGTGTGCGGCCCTTTTCGTTATTTTACCCATAACTTTGTCTCGGAGTGCTCGATTAAGCCGAAACTTGACCCGTAGGGGTTTTCGACTATGTCGAATCTAATGGTGGTAGTCTCATAGTAATTTGACGCACCAAAAATATAGCTCTAGTTACGAGGTCCATTTGAGGGTGCTAGTGGCCAATGTTTTCGAAATTGTTTATGTGTTTACTACCATAGACATGTCTGATTGTGATAAAACTTACGGAGTATTCTTTTGGAGTGCTGATGAAGATATTGACCAATTCAGGGGCTATTATGAGACTGTTGAAATTTCCACACTATGTTGAGACTTTATTGACCTGCTTCCTCTTTATTCCGCATCTGGGAACAAAATGCTGAAAAATGCATTCAAACAGTGTCATCCAAATATTTCATTCCCATGCTTTAGCAATAAATTTTCGAATAATTATAAAAAAAAAATTTCTTTTGGGCAACACCAGCTGTGTCGCCAAGGCTTGTGGATGACACCACTAGTGTCGCCCAAAACGTTTTTATAAAAAAAACTTCCACTCAATTTTGGGGTCTTTTAAGGATCAAGTATGATTTTATCATGTGATTTTATGATCATTTTCAAACATTTTAATTAATTTTCAAATATTTTAACTCCCTCCTCTGTGGCACTAGCCTAAACTGCAAACCAATTTTTCAAAAAAATAAAAAATAAAAGAGGAAATTCTCCTCGATGGCACGAGCCTAAACTTCCAACCAAAGTCCAATTCAGAAAATGTCAAACTCGTGCGATGTAAAAGGGCCAAGACAGAAAAATGTCAAACTCGTGCGACGTAAAAGAGCTAAGGCAGGAAAAACATCAAACTCGTGCGACGTAAAAGATTTGTGGCATGAAAAACATCAAACTAGTGTGACAGGAAAAACATTAAACTCGTGCGACGTAAAAGAGCTGAGGCAAGTAACGTCTAGTCGCGTATGACATGAAAGGTCGGGTGTATTCCATTTAGTCCCGTATGATGTAAAAGGTCGGGTTTATCCAGTTCAATGTCAAACTCGTGCAACGTAAAAGAGCAGAGGCACGTAATTTCTAGCCCCATGACGGAAAAGGTCAGGTGTATTCTGTCTATCCCTGTATGACATAACAGGGTCAGGTGTATTCTGTCTAGCCCCATATGACATAAAAGGGTCGGGTGTATGGTCCATCGTTGCATGATGCTAAACTGCTTAAAGGGCTCTATGGTTGCAGGAGTTGAAACTGTTAACCAATCTTATTTTTCCAAATATCTTTCTATTTTCAAAACTTTTCACTATATGTCTTGTGCTTTCTAAAACTTTAATTTCTTTGTTAAAATCATATGTTTGAAGACATTTTTAAGCACCTTGGTCCTTGATACGAAATAAAGAGGAAGTCGGTCAATAAAGCCTTGACATACAGTGGAATTCTTGACAGTCTCATAATTACCCCAGAACAAGTCAGAATGTTCTTAAGCACTTAAAAAGACCACCTGCCAAGTTTCGTTGCAATCCGACATGTCTAAGACAACGCAGACAAAGAAACGATTTTTGAAAAATCAGTCTCTGACACCCTGAAACGAACCCCGTAACTAGATCTCCATTTTTGGTGCGTCAAATTTCTGTGGGACCATCGCCATTGGATCCATTACGGTCGAGAACCCCTATGGGTCATGTTTCGGCTTAATTCGGTACTCCAGAACAAAGTTATGGGTAAAAAGACCAAAACGGGGTAGGCCGCACACTATTCCTGTGCGCCCTCTCTGCACCAAATCACCATTAAAGGTGGCTGTTTTTGCAATCTCGGGCAGTGACTTTTGGGAGCCATATCTCACTTGTCTCAAGTCGGATCATGCTCAAATTTTGTGAGCGTGTTTGTCTAGTCAAGACGAGCTTTTTGATATGTGGCATGCCCCATGACGACGCTCGAGAGGGAAAAAAACTTAGAGAGATGTTGCCGATCCATGAAGAAAGTTGCAGGAAAATAAGCAGCGACACGCCTCGCTCGAGCGGCCAAATCACGGCGCTCGCATGTCGAATTGAAGCGAGACCAGTTTCATCGTGTGTGTAAGTCTACGGCTATCTCTGGTCCAAACCCCGTACATGATGAATGATCGAATTTCACACACAAAGCCAATAAAGTGACTGTAAATTTTGGCACCGAAATTTTAGATTCCGGCCATAATCCAAAAGTTGCGAAATCTTCATGCGGGCACGAAATTAAGCTACGTTTGTTGCCACGTGATTGTGATTACATGATTAGTGTGATCCAAGGAAAAAATCATGGAGAAACATCAAGGAACGAGAACACTATCGATCAGAAGTTTTCAAGATTCATTCAAATTTCTAATCGTATGATCGTGGCTTTAAAAAACGATCCATGACACTAAGTTGGTATCAAATCGATCGCCATGTCGGTCCTTAAAAGAAAACAATCATCTTTCGATCAAATGGGCACCAGAGCAAACCCGGATCATTCACGGAAGATCATGCACATTCTTGGGTAGTAACAGGGACTATTTTGGAATTTCATGAATTAATAGGCAGGGGCAAAACAATCATCTTGCACCCATGTTTAGAATTTATTTTTATTCAAAATAATTGTAATTATCATCAATTGAGATAGTTTTTGGGCATCAACCCATGTTTGGGCCCAATTTTATAAATACATGCTAAACCTAATTGTAAAGGGTTCTTCCCTAATTCCCCCTCAAGCATTCAATTGATCAATAAAGTTCATGTTTCTTCTTTGAATTCGTCGGTGCGTCTTGGAGAGAGAGAGAGGAGAGAGAAGAAAAGGGTCGATACCTTTCGATAAGGTAATTTTCTCTCTTCCTCTCATCTCTATCTCTTTCTCTCTCCTCCTGTTATCTCTCTCTTTCTCTTTCTCTCTCCTCATTTTTTCTCTCTCTTGCTTCCTCTATCTTTTCTTTCTTCTTCTTTTCTCTCTTCTTCTCGGTGAACACGTACGACTATGGCAGAGCCGTGCATGTCTTCTTCTTCCTTCTTTTTCTCTAACCTACATGACGACGAGAGCGTTTTGTGTGTCCCATTCTCTCTTTTTGTTCTTCTTCTTCTCAATCTTTCTCTTGGTTTCTCTCTTACTGAATGTGCATGGCAATGTCAACGCCATGCACGAATCTCTCTCTCTATATTTTATTTCTCTATCTCACACACGGTGATGGCAACGCCATGTGCATTTTCTTCTCTCACTTCTTCTTCTTTCTCTTCTCCTTCTTTCTTTATTCTCTCTCTGCTCTATCTTTCTCTTTGTCTCTCTCTGTCTGAACATGGACGGCGATGGCAATGCCATGCACAAATCTATCTTTTTGTTTTCTTCTCTCTTTAACACCCACGACAGTGGCAGTGCCGTGCGTACTTCTTTCCTCTTCTCTTTCCTTATTCTTCATTTCTCTTTCCTAATCTCTTTCTTTCTCTTTGCTTCTTTCTTCTCTAGCTCTTTCGCAATTTCTCTCCTCACTTTTTTTGCCCTCTCTTCTTCCCTTTCTTCACTTTTTACTTCCCTTTCCTCTTCCTCTTTCCTAAAATCCTCTTTCCACCTCCCTGTCTTTCTTGCCTTCACTCTGATTTCTTTTCTCTCTCCCCTCCAGTCGTGCACGATGATGCTCATCGCCAGGTAAGACGTTCTCAACCTTCCTTTATCTTCTGAAAATATGCACAGTGAGCTGAGTCTTAACTCGAGTGGCGGGCCAGGCCTCTGTCCAAATTTCCTCTTTCTCATGTGGTGAATAGCGATGCTCATCGCTGCGCATGAAATTCATTTCTCATTCTTGTCTCTCTCTATCATGGATGGCAGAAGTCCATCGTCGTCCATGTTCTTTTTCTCTCATCTTCTCTCTATCATGGACGGTGGAAGTCCATCACTGTTCATGTACTTTCTCTCTCCTTTTTCTCTATCATGAATGGTGGAAGTCCATCACCGTCCATGTTCTTTCTCTTTCCTCTTTCCTCTGTCATGGACGACAGAAGTCCATCGCCATCCATGTTCTTTCTCTCTCATCTTCTCTTTATCATGGACAACAGAAGTCTATCGTCGTCCATTTACTTTCTCTCTCCTCTTTTTCTGTCATGAACAACGGAAGTCTACCGTTGTTCATGCTTTTCTCTCTCTTCTTTTTCTCTTCTTCTCTCTCTTCTTCTTTCTCTTTTTTCTCCCTTTTCTATTCTTTCTCTCTCTTCCTTTCTCTCTTCTTTCTCTCTTCTTATCTCTCTTCTTTCTCTTTGTTCTTCGTCTCCCTCTCTCATTTGATCAAGGGACATGTCTAGCACTGTCACGGTAGTTTCATCATCGAGCAGTATTATCATCATTTTGGTCTAAGTTACCGTGCCCGTCATGTTGCCATGTCGAACTAGCCGTTGTGCCAAGCTGGTCGGTGTCGGTCTTCTGTCATTGAGTAGTATTGCCGCTGTGCCAATCCGTGTTACCGTGCCCATCTTGCTACCACGTCAAGTCAATCATCATGCGAATCTTGCCACTGTGTTAGGTTAGTCACCCAGTCAAATGTCTATTTCTTTTCTTTGCTTCTCTCTTCTTCCTTCTCCCAACCTTCATTTCATCATTTGTTTTCTTTTCTCCTTTGAATGTCCACGCCTGTGTACATTTGCCCAAAGACGAGGTGGGGTCCCTCAGCTCACTTGTCTTGTAAAATTAACCATGTGTGTGTGATTGCGGAAACATGAGAATATAGGCCAAGGGAGGCGAATCCGAACTAGTTGTAGGATTGGGGAGCTTTCTTCGTGATCTAAGAGGTCACCCCATGCGAGCCAGCCTGAGTAAGTCCCAAACCCACCTTAATTTCTCTCTCATCGGTTGGCATACCTACCCTTGCTTTTGAGCAAGGTTTCCGAGAGAGCGATCTCAAAGTCCCGGGTTCTCTCGAAACCCAAGACTTGTGCTGCCAGATCATCCAGATCCGAAGGGTGAGATCGAGGCACCTAACCAGCTCTACGATTCCATTAGGGACTTACTACCCGTTCGTCAGATCGTCCTTGTTTGGTTAGTTTCTCCTTTGTTTATCTGGTTTTACACACCACATATGGCTTCTGGGTTCTCTAACCCTCTTATCTGAATCGGTGATTTTTTGATCCCTACAGTCGCAAACTTCCCCCAGGACCAAGTTCCACGAACTTCATTCCCAACCTTACTTTTGAGCAAAGACCTTGTGTTTAGCTCTCAGGTCTTAACCTGGATAGGCGTGAGGAGGGACTTAAAGGTCCCTAACTCCCCATCTCTTCACCCTGATGGAACTTCCACCAAGGAGCCTGCATTGGTAGCACTTCTGCTACTACTAACAGCATGCACCTTGTCGGTACGTCAAAAGGTTGTCCAGTCCCTTTCTGCAAAAGGCAAGGAAGTTGTCATTGCTTCTGTGGGTCGCTATAAGGCTTCCCCTCACATTCCTACCCCACCTCGAGTCTCTATGATTAGAGACTCAACTCATCAAGGAGGAGACCCTGCGGCCTCCACCTCATGCACACATACAACGGCTCGTGGGTCATCCACTCGAGTCACACCTCAGGGCAGCCTTTGTGCTAACTCGAGTAAGCATTTAGGATCAAGCCTCCTTGGGCCGAAAGCTATGCACATACATATGTATCCCACTGCTCGGGGCAGCACCATTGCTACGTCAACCCAAGCACATGGGAGACGACCATTCGTCCTCCCACTTAGCACACACACGTGCACCCTATAAGGGGCAAGCTTTTCCCTTACAGACACCTGCTCATGGTTCTTGGCCGCCAAAGGCCAGATCACCTGTTCGAGCCCGGGCAGATCCCCAAGTCCCTCGGAATGTTACTTCAAGGGACATACATGCGCCACTTTCCCAGGCCCTTGCTTGCTCCCAACCTAGACATCATCGAGAGCCGCTCCCCTCTTCTGCTGCCCTGTCTCCTCCTGACGGAAACCTCAAGACCTGGTACTCGAAGGTTTTCCCTAAGAGTACCATCCTCAGCCAGCCTCATCAGGTCTGCTACGCCTCTAGAGCCCACAAAGGAGCTCGGGGTAGAGGACTGATGATTGATGAAGTTCTTCAATTTCGGAGGTAGCTGCCCAAGCTGGACCCCATCCAAGGTCTGCATTCACTGCCCCACCTTATGGATACCACCCTCTCATGCTTTAAGAAGGCAGGTCAACCTCGATCCCCAGTCTGAGTTCTAGAGAGAGGTCTATTGCAGTCTAAAGCTCAAGCAAGACAGATGACTGCAGATTCTGATTAAGGAGCAGACTAGAAAAGTCGGGTCACCTTGTTCCAAGGGTCTCCTCCCTCAAAATCCCTTTTACTCTCTTCGAATCACAGAGACTGAAGAAGAAGTGCGGGAACCTGCATCGTGGTCAGCGTCATAGAAGACGACCCGACCACCCAGCAGCCACGGTCTCAAGACCGTCAAGAGCCGGTTCTAACACGGTTCTCATATAAGACTCGAGTCCAGTAGGGGCATGCTGACCCCTTGCTGACTGATTTGCCATGTGCAACCCGCCAAGCTCGAAAACCCTCAACTGCATCGAAGGCTGACCTCCCTCGAGAAACGGTCAGTGTCATGGTTGTAAACGAGCCTGGCGACTCTCAAGAAGCTCGCATGGAAAGGTTTGAACAGATGGTGAAAGCAATGATGGAAAAGATTGATCGTATAGAGGTCGCGCTTCACGCGGCTAACCATGAGGTCATTCCCATCATTCAGATGATACAGCTCCAAGGCAGCCTCCTCTTCCTGCATCACATGACAATTCTGTCCCTCACCCCATCTCACAGGTAGACATCGATGCTATGGTGACTCACATCGTAAAGAATAAACAAATCCCAAGAATACAGGGTTCAATGCATTATCAAAAGTCATACCTTTCATACATTGATCAGGTGTCGTTTCCCTCAGACTATAAGAAAGGGGAGTTTCCCCTGTTCAATGGTACCACATCCCTGCACCAGCATATCATCGACTTCCATGCAGCATGTCAAGAGATAGCAACTGATGAGCGACTCCTACTTCGTCAGTTCTTCGAAATCCTTGATGGCCCGATCTTTCAGTGGTATGCTCAGCTTTCCCCAAACTCAGTACATACTTGAGAAGAAATGGAGAAATTGTTCCACCAGCGCTTCTATGAGGTTGAGAGAGAGGTTCAAACCATCAAGCTTCTCATCTAGACCCAAGATCTAGATGAACCCATGGATCAATTCATAACAAGGTGGAGAGATTTGGTCGCTTGTCATCCTAATCCCATGCCTGAGAAGGAAGCAGTTCGAACCTGTGTGCGAAACCTGCGACCTGAGCTTGCTTTGCATGTCGAGGCCTCTAACCCGACCTCCATGTCAAAGCTGATCTCTAAGTCAGTTCGCATAGAGAGTCTGTCACGCCACCATGGTGGGTCACGACAACAGTCCTCAAGCTTGGGAAACAACTGGGGTAATGGTAGTTCTCGGACCCATGCCCGTGGCAACCAACAAAAAAGGGTAATCAATTCAGCTGTTACCATCAGTGATCCAAAGAAGGCTGCCTCTCAGACTTTGGACTTCTCTAAAGGGGTAAGCACAGTAGAGACAACACCTCAAACAGTCAAACAATAGCCGTCACACAACCAGATACCCCCACCCGTAAACCTTAACCGAGATGACTATTGGACCAGACATCAGAACAAGGTTTATCCTTTTGAAAAGGAATGGGTTCCCGCGCTGCTCCGACTATTTCTGGAACAAAACATGATTGAGCTGTCCGAGATCAAGTTGGTCTCGATACTCATGCAAGATACTATGCTTATCATCGAATGGTAAACCACTCCACAGAAGAATGCTGCACACTTAAAGACCTCATAGAGGCTCTGATCCAAAAGGGTAAGATCAAGCTCGAAGAACTCAAGAAAGCATTCAGAGCAGCAAAAGTGTCCCACGTAATGACAGTTCAAGAGGAAGATGAGGCACCCAGCATCCTTCGTGCCTTGTTTGCCATAATGCTTCAAGAAGGCCTCATCATGCAGAAACCAACAAGAAAACCCAAGCACCGGACTCAAGGAGCCGAGGGTCTCTGATGTCCATATCATCAGATATCGAGGCATAACCTGAGCGAATGCTCTAACTTCCACAAGCTATTAGGAAAGAAAATGCAGAGAGGCCAAGAAGTTGGTGACATTCCAGATAGAGATCCCAAAATCTCTCCTCCCCTGGTACATGAGGACCCCTTGACTCAAGACCCAGGATATGATAATTCGGACCCTTTTCTAGCCTTGTTTAAGGTAATGCTCCAGTAAGGGCTCGTCACTCCTAAGCCAATAAGCCAACCCAAACACCTTGCCCAGGGGATCGAGAATCACTGGTGCCCAAACTATCAGATATGGGGCCATGACCAGAACGAATGTTGTGGGTTCGAAGCTGTGATTGCGAATTGTAGCCCCGAGTTTTGCAAGTGCATCTGCCTGCGAGTTTAGCCTCTCGGGGATGTGACTCAAGGATACGTCCTCAAAATGGGCCATATAAGTCTTGAGAGTGTATTTCCTCACGTCATAGATCCCTTTGAGCTGTCGAATAACCAACTCAGAGTCATCAGAGATCTTGAGCTACTCCAAGTCGAGCTCGAAAGCTATCTCCAACCCGATTATAAGGATAAGATATTCTTCCTCATTATGAGAACCGGCTTGAGGAGAGAGAAAGAAAGTGGCAATACTCCTCCTTTCGGAGTTTAGAATACTGCTCCGATGCCTCCTCGGTCTGATTGGAAGCTCTGTTGAAGTACAATTCCCACGCATGAGCAAGGTCAGCATAAAACACTTGTTCATTAGGGTAGTCACTTGACAACCGAGATTTCGCTGGTACAGGGTGTGCTGCAAGAAAATCAGCTTGATGGCCTTCTGTGGGACATACGTGATGTCGAATTCCACCAGCAATAATGCCTATTTAGCAAGGTGCCCTGACAAGAAGGGGCGTGTCATGAGAAAATTTATAAGATCTTCTTTTGATATGAGTTTCACTTCATGACCAAGCAAGTAATGGCAGAGTTTTTGTATTGCGAAGATTAGGGCCAAGCACATCTTCTCTATTGGGGGATAATTCTTCTTGGCCCCTTGCATCCTGCGGCTGAGATAATAAAGAGTCGTTTCTTTTCCCTCATCATTGTTTTGTGTTAACAATACTCCGAGTGACTCGTTCAAAGCAGTCACGTATAGGATGAGAGGTTTTCCCAACACTGGTGTAGAAAGTACTTGAGGATTAAGCAAATACTGCTTGATGTCATCAAGGGCTGCTTGACATGCTTCATCCCAAATGAACGGAGTATCCTTCTTTAACAGGTGTGTAAAGGGTTTACATCGACCTTAAAGATTTGAGATGAGCCTGCAGAGGTATGATAGCTATCCTTGAAGAGAATGTAGTTCTCTCAGTGTAGTTGATGATGACATTTCTTGGATCGCCTTAATCTTGACTGGCTCAACTTCAAGCCCTCGATGTCTGACAATGAACCCCAAGAACTTTCCCTAATGCACCCCAAAAGCGCATTTCAGTGGGTTCAGTTTAAGTTGATGAAGACGTAGTTGCTCAAAAACCCTTTCAAGGTCTCTCATGTGAGCATCTTTCTCCTCGGATTTTACCACCTAGTCATCTACATAACACTCCACCTCCTTGTGCATCATGTCTTTGAAGATGGTCATCATTGATATCTGGTATGTGGCACCATTATTCTTTAATCCAAAAGGCATCATTGTGTTATAGAAGACCCCTTTTAGAGTCAAGAATGCAGTGGCTTCCTCATCTTCGGGTGCCATCTGTATCTGATTATAACCGGAGTATCCATCCATGAAGCAGAAGATCTGGCATGTAGAGTCGATGAGCATCTCGGTGAATGGTAAAGGGAAGTCATCTTTGGGACAGGCAGTATTGAGGTCACGAAAGTTAAACCCTGATTTGGCCATTCTTCTTCTTGACTGGAACAACATTTGCTAGCCATTTTTGGTACTTGACTTCACGTATGAAGCCTGCTTGATAGGTTTGATAGTCGGATCGATGTCGAGATGGTGAACAACGACTTGAGGGTCTAACCCAGGCATCTCATGGTAATGTCAAGCAAAGACATCTCGGTTTTCTTACAAGAAAGTAGTGAAATTTTCTTTTTCTTCTGGAGACATATTTGTCTCGATGAAAGTAGGCCTAGGGTCGGCTTCATCCCCTAGATTTATTTCTTTGAGTTTGTCAGCAGTAGCTTGACCACCTTCTTCCCATTCTTTTGGAGCCTCTTGCAACTCTTCATCGTTGTTTTCAGAGGCCTTTTCACCGACCTCAAGTGCAGAGACCCATGACCCTAACTGGAGTTTGACTTGGAGTTTATTGGGCATTTGATATTCAACGATTATAGGGTGAGAAGTGTCCTCATACGAGCCACATGGTCTTTGCATGGGTACCTGCAGCATTTTCCCCACGCTAGATGGTACTTCATAAACTTTTATCATGTGGCAAGCTTCTTGAGAGTAGAAGCTTTGCCCTCTTGATTCTCTCAATCTCTGCTCAAAGTCAGGCTCAGTGGGCCACTAAGGTTTGTTCGACTTTGTCTTTTTGTGCTTCTTTGAAGAAGATGGATCTGCTTTGGCTTTAGCTATCAGGGAATCAACAACTATTAAGAATCCGATTGCTTGGGTCAGGGTTTTTCAACCACTTCCGTTGCATCCTTCTTATGTTGATTTGTTCAAATTCTCTGTCAAGAGCTTCGAAGTCTGGATATTTTAAGGTTGTATCTGCAGGAGACATAGAAGAGGAAGGATGAGAAGAAGAAGAAGAAGAAGAAGGAGAAGGGTCAGAAAGTGGGGGTCTTTTAAGGTCATTCCCCTCATCAGACATATCTATGCAGCTTTTTATGCCATCTCTGAGGTTGGTCGTGTGCAGGGGGTCTTTTAAGTATTTCCCTTGCTTAGACCATTGGGGAGTGCTTTTAACGTCATCGCCCTCATTGGACGTACTCTGAGGAGAAGATGATATGGGGGCGTCTTCTTGATGGGATGGAGAAGGAAGAAGGATCGTGCCAGGGATAAAGTCCAGTAAAGTTGGTAGTGGGGCAAGAGGCCTGAGAAATTCCTGCACATATGGAGGTTGAGTCATCTTGTTTCTCTAGCGAGCAGTTCTTGGTGCCCGTCTCCTTCTGGTTTTTTGAGGTGGTGTTTGATTCATCTCGCTAGGATTGTGAACAACCCTAGATTGGCGAACTGCTTCTCGTCTTAAGGGCTTGAGTCTATTTCGCCCATGGTGGACTATCCATTGTTAGGAAGTCGAGGGTTCAGTAGAGTCTAAATCATTATTAGGAAGGTCTTGTGTTCGGAGATCCTCTTGCATCGGTGGAGCAGTGGTTTGGGGATCACTTACTACGACATTGTAAAACTCCTAACATTCCTGCATTTTCTTTACAATTATATCATGGAAACTGGTGCATTCCCATAGGTAGTGGCCTCATACTTGGTGATACGAGCACCAACGGTCTTCAATCCCCTGAGTAAGGTATCGGGGTTGCCTTGCCTGTTTCGGTGTGATTAGACCTTCCTGAAGCATTATAACAAAGAAGGTGTGAAGGATACCAGGGGCTTCGGCTTCCACTTGGACAGTTACTGCATGGGAGGCTTCTACTGCCTTGAATGCCTTCTTTAACTCCTCAAGCTTTATCTAACCCTTCTGAATCAGGGCCGCAATGATATCTTTTAGCGTGAAGCAGTCATCTGTATGATGATTGATTCTTCGATGATAAGCACAATAATTTTCTTGAGAATCGATTCCAGCTTGCTCAGGAAGCTCGATTATATTTTGTTTCAGCAATAACCGGAACAATGCAAGAACCCATTCCTTCTCAAAGGGGTAGACCTTGTTCCTATGCCTGGTGAAATAATTATTTCAATTAAGATTCGCTTGCAGGGGTACTCAATTGTATAATTGTTGTTGCTTGCCTGTCTGAGGAGTTATCTTTACTGTGCTCACCCCTTTGGGTAGGTCTAAAGTTTGGGATGGAGCCTTCTTTAGGTCAGTGACGGTGACGGCTGCATTGATCACTCCTTTTTGTTGGCTTCCTTGGGTGTTAGTCCGAGAGCTTCCATTACCCAAGTTGTTCCTTGAGCTTGCAGACGGTTGTCATGACCCGCCGTGATGGAATGATAGACTTTCTATGCGGTCTGATTTAGAAATCAGCTCTGACATGGAAGTCAGATTAGAGGCCTCGACAAGTAGCCAAATTTCTCCATCTTGATATGAATTGGTCCACAGGCTCATTCGGGTCTTGAGTCAGGGAGAGAAGCTCGATTCTCTCGACCACATAAAAATGCTGGTGGAACAGCTTCTCCATTTCCTCCCAAGTTTGTACTGAGGTTGGGGGAAGTTCAGCATGCCACTGAAAAGTTGGGCCGTCAAGGGTTTCAACAAACTGACAGAGAAGGAGTCTCCCATTAGCCGCTGTTTCTCAACATGCTGCTTGGAAGTGGGCAATATGCTGATTCGGGTATGTGGTTCCATTGAATAGAGGAAACTTCCCTTTCTTGTAATCTGAGGGAAACGAGACCTGGTCAATGTATGAAGGTTACGGCATTTGATAAGGTGTTGTATCTTACATCCCCAAAACTTGTCTGTTCTTTAAGCTATGGGTTACCATATCATCAATGTCTGCCTGCGAGACGAGGTGAGGGACATAATTGTCCTGTGAGGCTGAGGGCAGGAGCTGCCTTGGAGGTCTGCCATCGCAGTTGTGGGAATTGACCTCATAGTTAGCTGATTATCGTGTGGTATTTATACGATCAATCTTCTCCATCATTGCGTGCACCATATGCCATCTTCCTGTGAATCAATTTTGTCTATAACCATCAGACTCTGACTATTTTTCTAGGGAGGTCAGCCTTAGTTGCAGTTGAGGGCTTGCGAACTTGAAGGGTCGCACACGACAGATCGGTCAGCAGGGGGCCAGCATGCTTTGACTTAACTCGACTTTTGTATGTTGATGGCGTGAGGACCGGTTCTTGACGGTCTTGGGACCGTGGCTGTTGAGGGGCTGGGTCGTCTTCTACGACACTAACCACAATGCAGGCCTCACAGACCTTTTCTTTACGCTTCATCAGGGCCATCAGAGCTGGTTACCCCGACGGCCTTGGTCACTTGCTTGGTGAGAATTCGGAGACCCCTATTGCGTTTAGCTTTAAGGTTTTGATGGACCTCGCGCCAAAACTATGATCCGGCCTGCGGTTGGTCAGCTCTTCTTGCACAAGAGAGAGTTGTCTCCATCAGGTGCGGCAAAGGATGAGGGCTAGGGACTGAAGTCATCTTGGGCCGAGGAGGATGAAGGACTTGATCTTCCATACGGTCTTCGCCCGGAGCTCTCTTATGGGGCTTCAGAGACGCGACTGAAGTGATGGCGCTGGTTCAAGATGGTGCTCTTGGGGAAGATCTTTGACTACCATGGCTGAAGGTGCTTGCTCGAAGAAGGAGCAGGCAAGAGCAAAGTTAACCTATGAGGAAGCCTGAGTCGAGGGCGAGAGGCTGTCTGAAATGGAGACGTGTGTGCACCACTTGAAGAAGGATCACGGGTGACTTGGAGGTCAGCCCGGGCTCGAGCAAGTGGTCTTGCCTTAGGAGGCCGAGAACTGCGATCAAGTGTCTGTAAGAGAATAGGTGGAGGCCTGCCGCTTATAGGGTGTGCTTGTGTGTGCTGAGTAGGAGGACAAGAAGATCGTCTCCTGTGTACTCGGGTTGGCGCACTAATGGCGTTGCCCTGAGCAATGGGATGCATATGAGCAGCGTATGCAGGACCTGGCCTTGGGAGGTCTGATCCTGGTCGTTGACTTGAGGTAACATAAGGGTTGCCCCGCTTGTGACTCGAGTGGGTGATCTGAGAGCCTTATGGTGTGTGCAAGGGGTGGACGCCGCATGGTCTCTAACTCGATGTGTTGAGCCTCTAAGGATAGAGACTTGTGGTGGTGCAGGAATATAGGGGGTAGCCTTGCGGCGACCCACAAGAGCAAAGACAACTTGTTTGCCTTTTGTAGAGAGGGACTGGGAAGCCTTCTGGCGTACCTCATCAATACGACTGACAAGTGACTTGCCGAAGGCAGGGTGGACGCAATGTGCGGCAATTGATGTGCTGTCGATGCTAGGTGCCTTAGTGGAGGTTCCACTAGAGCGAGGAGATGGGGAGTTTAGGACTTTTAGGTCCCTCCTTACGCCAATCCAAGTTAAGGCCTAGTAGCTAGACCCCAAAAGAAGGGTTGGGAATGAAGTTAAAGGAACTTGTTCCCAGGGGACACTCACGAATGCGGGAATCCCTGATCCGAATGAAAGGGTTAAAAAACCCCGCAGCCATAAGTGCAAACACAGAAAATAAAAAGAGAAACTAAGCCAAACAAGTACGATCTAACTAAGGGGTAGTAAGTCCCCAGTGGAGTCGCTAAGTTGGTTAGGTGCCTCGATCTCGCCCTCTGGATCAAGATGATCGGGCGATACATGTCTCGGGTTTCAAGGAGACTCAAAACTTTGAGATCGCTCTTTTGAGAACCTCGTTCGAGAATAAAGGCAGGTATTACCAACTGGTGAGAGAGGAATTTAAGTTGGGTTCGGGATATACTTGGGTTGACTCATGTGGACACCCTCTTAGATCACGAAGAAAGCCCTCCAGTCGTAAAACTAGTTCGAAATCTCCTACCTTGGCTTGTATTCCCCTGTTTTCTGCAATCACACATATATGGCAAATATTATAAGACAGGTCGGTCAATAGACCTCATCTTGCCTTCAAGTGAACGTACACAAGCGTGCATATTCAAAAAGACGAAGAGAGTAATGAGAGAAGAAAGATGGGGGAGAGAAGAATTTGATCAAGCAGGGAGGTTAACACAATGACTAAGCTGGTCGTAATTGGCCTGACATGGCAGTAAAAGGAGCTCGGTAACTCAAACTGACTCAACAGAATTACTACTAGACGTCAATACCGATACTGACTAACTAGACATGATGGTTAGTCTGTCGTGACAATAAAGTGGGCACAGTAATTCTGGCGCAACAACATTATGGCTAGATGACAAGACTACCATGGAAGGCTAATCTCGACCTCTCTTATTCAAACAAAAGAATAACAGAAAGAATGGAGATCATAGAGAAAGAATAAGGAATAGGATAAGAGAAGAAGAAGAGAAAAGAAAAAAAAGGAGAGGAAGAGAAAGAAAGGAGGGGAAAAGCATGAGAGAAGAGAGAAGGAAGGAGCAAAGATACAAACGATAACAAGAGGGGGAGAAAGAAAATTTGGTCGGTGATATGTCTCCGCCGGCTATGACGAGTAAGGAGAAGAAGGTGAAGGCACAGGCGGCAATGTGCTCCCACCAATGTGACAGAAGAGAGAGAAAGAAGGGAACACAGACGACGCTTGATCTTCATCGGCTGTGGCGGAGGAAGAGGCATGATAGGACGTAGTCGATGCTAAGCTTTGCAGGCTGTGTTAAACAATTATGAAATAAAAGACATAGATGATGCTAAGTAGCACCTACTGTGTTTGAAGAAGAGGAGAGATAAGACACATGCAGAATTGAGCTTCACCGACTGTGTTAGACATAAAAGAGAAAGAGGACACAGACGGCACAAAGCATCACCGACTGTGTCAAGAAGAGAGGATAGAGAGGACACAGGCAACGCTGAGCTTCGCCTGTTGTGTTAGACAAAGAAGAGAGAGAGGACACAGACGGTGCTAAGCATCACCGACTGTGTTAAAAAAAGAAGAAAGAGAAGACACAGACTACGCTAAGCATCGCCCACTGTGTTAGAAGATGAGGAGAGATAAGACACAGGTGGCATAGAGCTTCACTGGTTGTGTTAGACAAAGAAGAGAGCAAGGACACAGATGATGCTAGGCATCATCGGATGTGTTAAGAAGAGAGGAGAGAGAGGACACAGGCGGTGCTGAGCTTCGCCGACTGGGTTAGACAAAGAAGAGCGAGAGGACACAAACATCGTTAAGCATTGCCGGCTGTGTTAAACAAAGAAGAAAGAGAAGACATAGACGACGCTAAGCATCACCGGCTGTGTTAGAAGAAGACGAGAGATAAGATACAAGCGACACTGAGCTTCACTAACTATGTTAGACAAAGAAGAGAGAGAGGATATAGACGGCACTAAGCATTTTTGTTATGTTAGGGAGAGAGAGGACACAGGCGGCACTGAGCTTCATCGACTGTGTTAGATAAAGAAAAGAGAGAGGACACAGATGGCACTAAGCATCGCTGGCTGTGTGAAACAAAGAAGAAAGAGAAGACACAAATGACGCTCAGCATTGCCGGCTGTGTTAGAATAAGAGGAGAGATAAGACACAGGTGGCGCTGAGCTTCACCGACTGTGATAGACAAAGAAGAGAGAGAGGACACAGACGGCGTTAAGCATTGTCAGTTGTGTTAAGAAGAGAGGAGAGATAGAACACAGGGGAACTGAGCTTTTCCCATTGTGTTAGACAAAGAAGAGAGAGAAGACATAAACGGTGCTAAGCGTCACCGGCTGTGTTAAACAAAAAAGAAAGAGAAGAGATAGACGAAGCTAAGCATCACCGACTGTGTTAGAAGAAGAATAGAGATAAGCACAAGCAGCATGAACCTTCACCGACTGTGCTAGACAAAGAAGAGAGAGGACAGATACGATGCTAAGAATCACCGGTTGTGTTAAGAAGAGATGAGAGAGAGGATATAGGTGGCGCTGAGCTTCGCCAGCTGTGTTAGGTAAAGAAGAAATAAAGGACATAGATGGCGCTAAGCAGCGCTAACTGTGATAAGAAGAGAGGAGAGAGAAAGAGGTAAAGATGAGAAGGGAGAGATAGAGATGAGAAGAAGAGAGAGAAAGAGACATAGAGATGAGAGGGGAAACATCGGTGGGAACTCGTAGAGTTGGGGAGATCGTAACGATTGCGAAGACAAAGGGTCGTGGGCTGGCGAATGGTCACCCACAGCACGCGCTACAACAGGCCACGCCGCAAGTGTCAAGCGGCATGTCTGGATTTCTAGGGTCGCACATGCATCGCGTGCTGACAGCTGGAGCGAGGCATTAATATGCCTTGGTTCGTGGGACGTCGATAGTCCTTGGTTGATCACGAGATGGCGATTCCTCCTGGTGGAGATGTTGATTCTATCTTAGTGAGCAGACAGTGATACCCACCCTCTTTTACGAGACGGTGATTCCATCTTGTTGGGCAAACGGTGATAGTCCTGCCCTTGTGAGAGTAGTTTCTTCGTGGTCTCTTAACATCCTTCATTTTTGTTCCAATGGTCGAGTCTTCGGGGGCCATTCATGTTGTGAAGAACCTCCCACGAGAAAGGGATCTTGGCACTGACGTTTTCACCGGCGAGAGCTGAGTGTGAGGTTAACTAATATGGCTCACCAATGCCTTATGAGAACCCAGGTGGCCCCTGAGCGTCACCTTTGTGAGTGCGCCGTTCAGTTAGTGATGAGGGAAGATAATGATGGAGCCGTGAGCATAGAGGAAGGGGTAGGCCTTCTGCATTGCCTGCATCGAAACGTGGCCTCTAACGCGAACTTGCCTACCGTAAGTAAGAGAATGGTGGAAACCCCAGGCATGCAATGGTCCTCTTTTGGTTTGCGGGTGCAAGGGGAACACCAATATTTAAGGGGCTATTCCTCTTGGACCTTGAAAGTCCTACGGGACTTCAAGGATATTTTGAGACTGGCTTCTTTGCTGATTGCCCTTTAGTGCTCACTGGGCTACTACGACCGTTGTTGAAACATGGACAAAGTGTTGTTAGAGACCTGGAGCCATGGTAAAAACACATGGCTGCTTCGTCACGGAGAGGCATGGATTTCGTTGATGGATCTGCACTTCGTCGACGGGCTGCCGCTCCTCGGTGACATGTATGATGAGAGTATTGCCCCAAACTCAGTAATTTTTGGAGGGGAAAAGGTTGGTGAAGAAGCCCCTTCCACTAGACTTCGTGAGTTGTTCAAGATCTATCAACAACTCTATGATGAGCCAAAGAAGGGGCAGGTTACCTTCGCCAAGTGAGTAGCGTTCTTTTATGGCGACTATACGAATGAAGTTGGTCTGTTGCCAAGAAATGTGGGGAAGGAAAGCCCACCAGTTTTTGAGCTGTGGGAGAAGAATGGACATGTCTTCTTGGCATCTTACTTGGCACTTTTCTTGTGCAAATTTTCTCTATCGGGAGGGTCAGACGTCATTCATCCAGAAACTTTTTATGTGGCCTATGACATGGTGCGGGGGAGGGAATACGAGCTCGCATAGCCCGTACTGTGCAACATTTATTATGGCCTGGGTGCCATTTCCAGGGGGAGACCGTACCAAGGGGATGAAGAGGGGAGATTTCAAGACCCATTTCCATGTTCATTACGTGTACGGCTGGCTTGGAGCTTCCTTTCGGGACATATACCTTAGAACCAAGGAGCTGGAGGACAGCATGTGTCCATTTTTCCTGAAGATTGCTGGGCAGAACGCAATTTTCCATGCCCCGGGCCATGCGCGCAGCCTAATTTTCAGCGACCACCTCCACATGACCCAGGTAGAGTTTCCAGTTGGAAGCCTCACAGACCGTGCATACATCAACGAGCTGCACTATCACCTGGATGGTGACTTCACCAGTTCGAAAGAATTGATGTATATGCTAAGTGTCAAAGGTGGCATTCTCACCTATCACACTGTCCATGGCGCAAAGCTTGAGGGCTATTTTCCTCATCTATTCGTCAGGTAGCATGGGCGGGATCTGGGGTGCCCATTCTCTGTGATTTTTGAGAAGCGGCATAGCAAGGCAGCTTGTTGGAAGAAGGACAGATTGAGAACCCGTCGGGAGACTTAACACTAGAGGCACGTTCGCACTGCATGGTCCACATGCTTGGAGGCCACCCAGGTCAACAAGTACGCGATGCGCCATTTTGGCAGAACGACACGGGCAGCCAAAGCCCACGATCATTGGTGGAGGATCAAGAACAAGGTGTACTGAGACACGGACCACCCCTATAAAAGGGAGCATGGCAGCTGGAGCCAAGACACCTGGCAACGAAAATTGGCTAAGACCCCTCCCCTAGGAGAAATCTTTAACCTAGGCTTTCCTTATGACTGGCGTGTAATCAGGCGGCCTCACCGACTTATCGTTGACAATTCTTTGCCACAGATTCTTAGTTTGGAGAAGAAGACAGAGTATTTTTTACCACCACTCTAAGATCTTCAAATGAAAGGAAGGCCGTAAATGAGCTGATAGGGAGCGGCCTTCATAGTAAACTAGCCACTAGCTCTTCCAAGTCTGGGGCTTCAAAGGTTGCTCCACCTAAGCAGACGAAAGGGAAGAAGAGAAAGCTGGCTACTACTTCTAAGCCAGCGGAGAAGAAGAGGTAGACTGCTGTGCCCGGGTCGGTGAAGAGGAAAAAGCAGGCTATTGTGCCCGAGCCGGTGAAGAGGAAAAAGTAGGCTGTTGTGCTTGAGCCAATGAAACGAAAGGAGAAAAGCGAACGGCCCCAGCGACTCTTCGCGCCTCAGCCAAGAAGGCAACCAAGGCTTCGACGGGCTAGGGGGGTAAGGTCCTCATGTTTCGCTAGCCAAGAGATGGCTCCTCATCCTCGTCTACTTTGGAAGGTTGTACATCTCTAGCCTTTTCCTGTACACCTTCTGCTCTTGTGCCCTCGCCTTCTCTCTCTCATGAACTTTCTCCTGACTCTTCAGTGGTTCGAGTCAGTGCCTAGGAGCCTACTGCCCCGATTATGGTTGAAGGGGAGGGCCCAGTCCTAACGGAAGTGAGCGGAGCTGATTAGATTGGTCTTGAGGTGGTGGCAGAGGCAACGAGGGTCGCTGGAATTCTGACAGTCACCGTGCCTACCAAGGAAAGGGAAACCCTAATGGAGGTCATGATAATAGAAGAGGATGAACCCTCAAGAGCTGAAGAGGGGCCATTCAAGCAGCAGGAGACGACTGCCTCGAGCGATGGATATGCGGGGCTTGGAGAAGCAAGACACCCTGAGGGATCAAGCTTACCGGGCCCTGAGGCGGTGCTCGTGACTATAGAGGAGGTGTCACGTGGTGAAGAAGGAGAGGGAGGGGATGTCGAACATCCCGAGGTGGAGATGGCTCTGGAGGAGGGGACACAGGGAAGGGTCACTGCTCCAAGCGAGGAGATTATCGAGGTGCAACCCAAGACTAAGGCGGTGGCTCCAAGCGAGGAGGGCAGTCTTGCCCCAGCTACAGTTGTGGTGCTTATAGATGATGAGGTGATGGTGCCTGGGCATGAAAGGATCGAGCCCAACGTGGTCATGACCAGGGGCAAGAGTGAGAAAGCCATTGCTGAGGTATCAGAGCAGCTTGAGGTTGCTCTTGAGGAATCTGAGACCTTGGTTGTAGCTGGGGGTCCTCCTACTATGGTTGCTCTTGCTGCATTGCCCAGGCCTTTTCTCAGCAGGTTATCAAGCGTCATTTTTGTGATGCTTTAGACAGGCCTCCAGCAATTGAAGGAGCAGTCTTTTGTAGAGCTTGGAGCGGTGATCCAATGGTCGAGGGAGATTGCCCTATGGGATGTGCCCGAAGTCCTTCCTTATTTTGACAGAGTCGTCAATGAGCTGGAGGGATGGAGGGTGAACGCCTTGTGAGAAGAAGCAACTGTGTAGCAACTGGAAAGCCTGCAGTTGCCCCCTTTGGAGTCTTCTCTTCTGCGCTACAGTGAGTTGGTAAACACTCAATCGTAGCAGTTGGATGCCATGGAATCATAGAGATCAGGCCTTGCTGAGGAGGCCATCGCCCACCATCGCAAGGTGATGGCTCTATGAGCCTAGATATTAGAGTTGATGCAAAGGCTTGACAAGCGCGAGAAAGAGACCGTGGATTGGGAAGCGAAGGATAAAGTGCTTTTTGATGGTGCTTTGGCCCTCCAACATTCTTTGGGAGAAGCGACCACCTTAATGGAACAAGAGGTGGGGCTGGTTGCAGAGCTAAAGAACGAGATTGAACGGGTGAAAACATCGGACAAGGGAAAGATCAATGAAGCCATTGATCGATTTTGATGATGACTTCTTTGCCTTTTCTTTTTTGTTTCTTTCCATCGTAAAGGAAGGCATCTTGTAACATCCTTTTGATTTGCAAAAGAAACAATTCTTTTGATCTTTCTTTCTATTTCGTTGCTTCCTCCCTTTCTTGGTTTGATACGGGATAGAATAGCCTACTCCTTGCATCATCTTGTAGCAGCCTGTTGTGGCTTCAATGACTTCGAATGGGGGAGAAGTGGCCTCCACACCCCTTAGTGTTTGATTGGAGAGGGGCTCATAATTCATGGTTCTCATGATTCGATGAGCCTTCTCGTTGTAAATGCTCCAGTCTGGGGAAGCTTTGGCTTCGATTCGAGGTGCATTAGTCTTGAGCTCATCATAAGTCTTAGTCTCAGGGACAAACTCCTTTAAATGCTTTGAAGCAACGCGCATAGCCTTTAGCTGATTCTGGAGGTTATGCACCTTGCTTCACAGCTCCACCATGGGGTCTCATTCCTGAGAGTCAAAGGGTTGATTCTTTTCTGCCTGTACTTCTTCAACAACCCCCGAGAAGTGTAGGACTTTCTTCAAGCTGCCGGTGATCTTCTTGTTCAAGGAGGATGAAATTTGGAGCACCTTCCATGGTGGTTGATTCGTCAATTCTGCCTCTAGGAGAGCGACGAGGACATGCAAAACCTTTTATCGATATGATGTATAGGTGACCCTTGGTGCTGGAAGGTCCACCTCTGGGGCTTCCTTGGACTCAGGAACTACTTTCGACTCGTCGTTTCGTTCTGGCGAATTAGAAGTAGAGGGAGAGGCTTCATCTTCAAGAGAGGGCACCATGAGCTTGGAGAGGTGGCCAGGTATACTTGGGTGGATGGGGCTCAGAGGGAGGATCTTGCCTTGTCTTTCCTCTTCTTTGAAAATATCCATGATCATTCGCCCCAGATCGTCGACGTCGTCATAAGATGAAGGTTATGTCTCTCTCACAAACTTCCGATCATCATCTTTTGGCTTTCCTGGTGCTGGAAGGTATGTGAAATAGTACTTAACGTTAGCATAATGAGTTTCAACTATGGGGAACAGTCTTTTGTCAGCATAGACCGTGTGTGTCCTTCCATCTCGGCTGTACTTGAAACATTGGTGGAGTGTGAAGCCAAGGAAGATCAAGCAGGACGTTTGTAAGAGGTATCGGTGTCAATTACATGGAACTGAGCGTAATCGTTGAGATCACCAATCTTGAGGCAAAGACACACTGTGTCGGCTGCCTTTTCTCTTGATTGGTTGAACCCTTGCACAGTTATGTGGGTAGGTGTGAGTCGTCAGACCCTAATCCCAGTCAAGTGAGAATCCTTCTTGAAATCAGGTTAACTGCTGACCCTCCGTCCAGCATGATCCGATTGAGAAGGTAGGCATGTAGTTCACCATTCACGAAGAGGGGGTGATTGTGGAATTTGCCTCCCAACTGAAAGTCATCTTTGGAAAAGGAGATTTCCAGGCACAAACTTAGAATGGCTGAGTCAACTTCAATAGGTTCCACCTCTGTCTTGTACACCTCTGAGTTAGAACGAACCTGGACCAAAGACATACGATAGTCTCTAGACAGCAGGAGGGCATCATAAATACTTAAAAGGGCTGGAAGCTTTCTCTAGTGCCCAATGACGTCATACTTCACTTTATCCTCATTAGTCTTCATGTTCCTGATCCAGTCACTGGTGTGGTAGGGTAGGTTTAGGCACAGGCTTTGGTTGGGTTTTGGTTTGTGACACTGGCTGACTTTGTTCAGCCGATGCGGTCTAGGTTGATAGGGTAGTAATAGGAATCTGTATTAGGGACGTAGAGGTTTGAGGTTTAGTTTTAGGGGAAAATGAAGGATCAAGAAGTTTGAGGACCTTAAGCTTTTCAAATGTAGGTTGTAACTTATTTTCTGATCTTAGACCTATTTGCTCCGCACTAGTTGGTACTTCCATGATTTGCACCATGTGGGAGGCCTCTTTGGAACAGGAGTCTGAAGCCTAGCCTTTGCTCGAGTTGATAGGGCATCGGTGGCTATAGAGAATCCTACCGCCTGGGCCATATTTCTCTGAGGAGTTCTTGCTGTGTCATGGTGAGGCTGGTGCCTCTGAACTCTTTGCTTAGAGCGTCAAAGTTTGGGTATCGTTGAGCTGCACTTGCGGGGAAAATAGAGGAGGTGAAAGGAGAAGAAGAGTTAGAACATTCCGGGCATATTTTCATGTCGTCATCGGAATTGGACGTTTGCAGGGGGTATTTAAGGCCATGCCCCAGCTTGGACCGTCGTGGGGTACTTTTAATGTCGTCACCCATTTTGGCCGACTATTGAGATACTGATAACTCAGGGCCATCTACCGATTGGATGAGGCAAGTTGCGCCTATGATAAAGTCCCACAAGGTTGGCAATGGAGGAAGGGGCCTGAAGATTTCTTCCTTGACTGGTGGCTGAGGAAGATGATTCCTTAGGCAGGCAGACCTAAGTGCTCGCCGTCTCCTTTGGGATCCCTGAGGGGGTGTTTGGACAACCCTATCACGGTGGTAAGTGGCCCTAGCTTGGTAGACTGCCTTGCATTTCACGGATTTGAGCCTACTTCACCCATGGTAGACTTCCTAGGGCTGAGAGGTTGAGGGCTCTAAAGGATCCAGTGCATGCTCATGAGGGGCTTGTAGAAGGGCTTCCTCCTGAACGAGAGCAAAGGCTTGGACGTTTTCTAAGAGAATCTCAATGATGATGTGGCCTTGCTGGACTTTCTCCATGATTATAGCCTCAAATCCAGTGCATTGCTTGAGTTTGCAACCCCACACTTGATGATAGGGGCACCAGAGTTTTTTTGTGCCCTGGGCAAGACTCTTAGGTTGTCTAGCTGATTTGGGGGTGACAAGGCCCTACTGGAGAATTGTCTCAAAGAGGGCCTACAGAGGGTCTTGCTCAGTATTTTGCTGGGCTTGCGTCAGGGGGTTTTCTTGCACAGGCGGAAGAGGGACCTGAGGGTGTCTTGTCAGGTTGCTCTGAACCTCCTGACACTGCTATATCTTTTATGTCAAGAGTTTATGGAAGCCAGCGCACTCGCTGATGTCATGACCTCATATCCGGTGGTACGAGCACCAGAGGTTCTCGATCCCTGGAGGCAGGAACTTGGGCTGCCTTGTCGGCTATGGGGTGGTGATTCCTTCTTTGAGCATTATAAAGAAAAATGCAAGAAGAATAGAGGGTGCCCCGTCGTTCTCTTGGATCGTGACAATGTGAGCTGCCCAGAATGCCTTTTTCAACTCTTTGAGCTATCTAACCCTTGTTGATGAGGGCCTCGATAGTGTCGTTGAACTTATGGAAATCATGAGTGGGGTGGGCTACTTTCCTATGATAGGCCCAGTACTTCTCATTTGACTCCTACCGCGGCGACTCTACAACATTGACCTCTAGCAGCTGGATCATGTTCTGTTCTAACAGCAGTTGGAGTAGTGTAAGGGTCCACTCCGTGTCGAAGGGATAAACCTTATTCTGGTGCTGAGTCCAGTAGTCGTTCTACTTACTGTTTTTAGGAGGCAGGACTGCATTGTGGGACTGCTACTTACCTCTGGCCTCAGGGGTTTGTGCTTTAGAGAGGTCGAGAGTTTGGGGAGCCGGGCCTTTGGTGTCAGTCACGGTGACGACCGCACTAATCATTACCTTTTAATATCCCCGACTGCTGGAGCGAGAGTTTGAGCCGAAGGATTGCTGATGAGGGTTGTCATGGTGCTTGAACAATCCCTCGATACGAACTACCTTAGAGATGAGCTCTGACATGGAGGATAGATTGGATGCTCTCCGGGAGCATGTTTCGTATGCAGGTCTGAACTGCTTCCTTCTCAGTCATGGGGGCGGCGTGAAAGGTCGCCAACTCTCTCTATCAGGTAATGAACTTGTCAACCGGCTCACCAGGGTCATGTATCAAGGTGAGGAGCTCGATGGTTTCCACGTTCCTTTGGACTTCGTAGAATCATTGATAGAACAATTGCTCCATTTCTTGCCAGGTGTGCAACGACTTTGGCAGCAGCGAGCATACCACTGGAAGGTTGGTCCTTCGAGAGTCTCAACGAACTGGTGGAGGAGGAGACATCCATCAGTTGCTATCTCCCAGCAGGCTGCTTGGAAGTGGGCCTTATGCTGGTGAGGAGACGTGGTACCATTGAACAAGGGGAGTTTATCTTTTTGATAGTTCAGGGTAAACGGGACCTGGTCAATGTACGAGGGATACAAATTTTGGTAGAGTGCGTCTCCTGCATGCCCAGGACCTTGTTCTTGAGGCTATAGGCCACCATAGCATCTATGTTGATTTGGGAGACCCCACGATAAGAGGTGCTGTCTTGGGAGACCGGAGGGGGAGTCAGCCTAGGAGCTGTGTCCTCACTGGTCTTGGAATCAGATGAAGAAGGGGACCTGGAGGCCTCTAGGCACTCCATCTTTCCAAGGATGGCTTGCATCATTTCCTTGAACTTATTCATCCGCTCCTCCTGAGTGTCGTTCGGGTCATTGATCACCATGACATTGACCGTTTCTTCTGGGAGACCAAAGTTAGGTGATGCAGCAGACAGCTGAGGCTGACACAGTTAGTCTTGAGGGGCTTAGCTTGTCCCGACTTGACTCGGGCTTTGTATGACGATCTTGTGAGGACCGGTTCGTGACGGTCTTGGGATCGTGACTTCTGAGTGGTGATCACCGAACAGTATTCCTTGACTTGCTCAAACTCCGGAGTTTGAAGAGGGAAGAAGGGATTACAAGGCAGGAGGTCGTCAGGGGTGGTAACCTCCATTGCCTTTAAGGTCTCCCTGGTCAGGATCTGCATGCCTCTCTTTTGCTTGATGCTGAGGCAGCTGTGGACCTGATTGTAGAACCGAACCTGAGATGTAGACTACCCCATTTTCTTCGAACAAATGAGGGCCATGTCTATGAGCTGGAGCAGGGAGTGGGGCCCAAGGATGGAGGGCATCTTGGGTTCTTATCTTGGAAGGTGGATGCCTCTGTCTGACATCAAGCTATTGCTGTTGGCGGAGGGTCAATCAACACAAGGAGGTAGGGAGCGAGGGACTTTTAAGTCCATCCTCACCTTTCCAGGTGATGACCTGGGAGCACAACATAGGGTCAATACACAGGAGAAAGGTTTAGAACGATGTTCACGGAACCTATTCCTGATGAAGACTCATGAGTGTGGAGATTATGAAACCCCCGACTTGGATGAAGGGGTTAAGCCACCCCAATTACAGCTTTGGGTATAGTGAGTAGGAATAAAAAGAAAGGAAGGTCAAACAAAAACAATCCAACGATGGGGTAGCAAATCCCTAGTCGAGTCACCAGGTTGGTTAGGTGCCTCAATCTCGCCCTCCAGGTTGGCTTGACCTGATGGCATGGTTCCGGGTTCCAATTGGACTCAAGACCTGAGATCACTCTCTCGAGAACCATGTAAAGAAGACACAGGCAGAAGTACCAACCAGTGAGAGAGGAATTAGGGTTTTGAGGCAGGACTTACCTCACGTGGGTCCGTGATACACTCAGGTTGGCTCACGTGGATGCCCCCTTAGATCACATTGGAAATCCCCCTTGGCCTGTGGCCGGTTGAGAACCACCTCCCTTGGCCTATTATCTCCTTTCTTGCAAACACACACATATTAAAAAATATAGAGGTGTGGGTCATAGGAACCCGCCTTGTTATAAAGAGAAAAGAAGTGAAAATGAGAGAAGAAGTTTGACCAGGTGGCTAGGCTGGCATGATGGCTAGACCAGTACGGTGACTGATTTAATGTGGTAGTAAGACGGGCAAGGTGACTTAGACCGGCATGGTGACACTACTACTCGACGACAGAACTAACACCGACCAGCCTAGCACAATGGCTAGTCTGACGTGGTAGGAAGATGGGCACAATAACTCAAACTAGCACGGTGGAATACTGCTCAATGAAAGAACTGGTAAGACGACTATGTTGGAAGGTATTTTTCATCAACATGGGGGCCCCGCTCAATAAAGGACTAGCAAG
This sequence comes from Amborella trichopoda, assembly GCF_000471905.2. The sequence continues at coordinate 9,008,320 of NW_006494789.1, forward strand.
TAGTGGAAATTTGAAAAGTCTCAGAATAGCCCCAGACCTGGACACGATCTTCATGCGATCTCTCAAGAGTCTCCTTCCAAGTTTCGTCACAATCCGACATGCCTAAGGTAGTGCAAACTAAGAAACGGTTCCGACAGAATCGGCCTCTAGCACCCTAACCCGGACCCCTATAACTAGAGCTACATTTTCAATGTCTCAAATATCTATGGGACCACCACCATTGGATCCGACACTATTGAACCCCTAGGGGTCAAGTTTCAGCTCAAACAGACATTTCAGGAATAAGTTATAGGTGAAAGAGTGAAACATGAGAAGCCTCACGCTATTCCTGTGAGACCACCCTACAACACTATACCATTGAAAGGACAGTCACGACCAGTGAATTTTGATGCTCATATCTCACTTGTCTTAAGTTGGATCGTTCTCAAATTTGGGGAGCATGTTCGTCTAGTCGAGACGAGCGATTTGATATGTGACACACCCCGTGATGATACCAGATCGTGAAGAAAAGCTAGAGGGATGTTTTTTATTTGTGAAGAAAAGTGCAGGAAATTCAGTTGTGTCGTGCCTCGTTCGAGTGGCCAAATCATGTCGCTCATGAGCCTGATCGACGCGAGACAATTCCCTTACGGGCATAAGGTCTTGAGCCATCTCTGACCCCGTACATGATTAACGGTCAGATTCTGCATACAAAGCCGACGAACAGATTGCAAATTTCGTGGTCGGAATCCTTGATTCCGACTAAAATTCCAAATTCGCAAAATCTTCATTTGGCCATGGAATCGAGCTGTGTTTGGTGCCCCGTGATTGTAGTGGCATGCTAAGTGTGATTCAGTGAAGAAAACATAGAAAAACGTCATGGAACGAACACACAACCGATCCAAAGTTTCAAGATCTACTCAAGTTCCAAGTCACATGATCGGGCACCAAAAACGCGAACCATGGCTCGAAGTTGGTATCAAATAGATCGCCATGCTAAGCTCTATAATAAACTATCATCTTACTATCAACCAGGTACAAGAACGACCTCGGATCAACCATGCAAGATCACGCAAGTCCTAAGGCAACACAGGGACTGGTCTGGAATTCCATGACTTGTTAGAAAGGGGCAAATCTATCATTTTGCACCCTCTTTTCTAATTTCTTTTAATTCAATTTAATCTTAATTTCAGCAATTAGGGTTACTTTTGATCATCCACCCATGTTTGCGGCATACCTATATATATACGTACTATCATTGTACGCAAAAAAGAGGAGGCAAAGGCAGACACACACACAAGAGAGATTTTTTAGTTAATACAAGTTTCTTTTTCTTACCATTGTGGTGTCATATTTGAGAGAGAAAGTGAGGTGAGAGAAACTTTTGGCCGGTACTCCTAAGGTTGAGGTAAATCTTCCCTCTATTCCCTTTTTTTCTTTTCTTCTTCTCTCCCTCCTCCCCTCTCTTCTCCCTCTTCTTCGTCTGTGTTCCTTGCAGAGATCGTAGATGGCAGTGGTAGTGTCGTGCATGCCACTCCCTCAGCTTCACAGGCTGTGAATGATAATGGCAGTGTGATGCACGAGTCCCCGTCCCCTTCTATTCGTCTTTCTCTTTCTTCCAGTGAAGTCTGTAGAAGGTGCTGCCTATTGCCACCCACAGGTGTAGCCGTGACATCTAGGCGAAGAGCCCAGACGGCGAAGCTTATTGCCGCCCGTAGGGGTCTTCCTCTACTACCCGTCTAGCTGAGATGGTGATACCTATCGCTGCCTGCTAGGCGCTTTAGCAAAACCTATCGCCATCCGTGAGCTTCCTCCGTATGACCGGCGCCCACCACCATTCTCCCTGCATCCCATGCCTATCACCGTGCGACCTAGGAGAAACAATTGTCGTGTGCCTCATCAGGAGGTGGTGTCGTCCACAAGGGATGAGCCATCTCCTTGCATTGCCCACCACGATACCTATTGACATTTAGACTTCCCCTTTCTTTTTGTCATCTCGTTCTCTCCTCTTCACCTATTACTCCTTTCACTTGACTGAAGGTAGACCTAGCCTATCATCGACATGCCGACCTTGGTTTCGAGTAGTTTTGCCGCCGTGCTGGTCCTGATAACCATGCCCGTCTTGTTACCACTCCGAGTCGATGATTTATGGTCGTCATGCTAGTCTCACCCCCATGTCAAGCTCTCTTCTCTTTTCTATCTTTCGTCGAACCTTGCATTTCATTGCCTCCTCATGTGAACATGCATTGCTCTAAGACAAGGGTGGGTTCCTTCGACCAACTTGTCTTATAAAGTAACCATAGAAGTGTTGTGCAGGGGAGGTAATTTCGAACCAGCTCAAAGCAGCTTGGGGGCTTTCTTCGTGATCTAAGAGGGGGCCCAGGCGAGTCAGCCTGAGTAAGTCTCAAACCCACCTAAATTCCTCTCTCATTGGTTAGCATACCTTTCCCATGAGATATGTTCCGAGAGAGCGATCTCAAATCCCCGGTTCACCAGAAACTTGAGACACGTGCCGTCAGATCACCTAGATCTAGAGAGCAAGATCGAGGCACCTAATCAGCTTGGCAACTCCACTGGTCACTTACTACCCCTTAGTCGGCTCGCTCTTGTTTGACCAATTTCTTTTTTACTTTTTGCACCTTTTTCTATGGCACCTGGGTTATTTAACCCGTTCATTTAGGTTGGGGAATTCCATATCCCTGCACTCGTTGCTATCCCAAGGAAGCGAGTCGCTCAAGCCTCCTTTCCTACTCTCCTTTTGAGTCAAGACTCAAGATTCGGCTCCCAGATTCTCACCTAGATTGGTGTGAGAGGGTACTTAAAGGTCCCTGCCACCCAGCTTTCTCGCCCTGGTGGACTCTCCGCCAAAGCCCCTTGCATGGGTAGCACTCCTGCTGTCGCGCACCCTGTTACTAGCAATTCTCCTAGCAGCCACAGATAGTCTCTTGAGGGTGTGGAATCTACATATATCCCTCAAACATCCCAAATGATTTCACTTATCGTTTATCTTGAAGCCCAACATTCGGCAGAGCATGCTGTTGGAAGGTATTTTTCATCAACATGGAGTCCCCCGCTCAATAAAGGCCTAGCAAGTAGTGGAAATGGGGACAGTCTCGAAGCAGCCCCAAAACTGGCCAAGATCTTCATGAGGTCTCTCAAGGTTTTCCTACCATATTTCGTCACATTACGAAATGCCTAAGGGAGTGCCGACTGAGAAACAGTTCCGGTATAGTCAGCCTCAACACCCTGAAACCCTATAACTAGAGCCACATTTTTCAGCATCTCAAAATATTGTGGGACCACCACCATTGGATCTGGCACGATTGAAAACCCCCAAGGGTCAAGTTTCAGCTTAAACGGACATTCCAAGAAGAATTTATAGGAGATAGAGTGAAACCAGAGAAGCCGCACGCTATTCTCGTGCGGCCACTCTGCAACACTACACCATTGAAGGGACAGTCACGACCAGCGACTTGCGATGCTCATATCTTACTCCTCCTAAGTCGGATCCTGTTTAAATTTGGTGAGCATGTTCGTCTAGTCAAGAAAAGCAATTCGATATGTAGCACGCCCCATGAAGATACCCGAGCACAAAGAAAAATTAGAGAGAAGTTCCTGATCCATAAAGAAAAGTGCAAGAAATTCAGCAGCATCGTGCCTCGTTCGAGTGGCAAAATCATGCCGCACGTGAGCCCGATCAATGTGAGACCAATTCCATTGTGAGCGTAAGGTCTCGGGCCATCTCTGACCCAAACCCCGTACATGATTAACGGTCGGATTCTGTATACGAAGCCAACAAATAGACTGCAAATTATGTCGTCAGAATCCTTGATTCCGGCCAAAATTCCAAACTCGCAATATCATGGAATCGAGTGCATTTGGTGCCTCGTGATCGTAGTGGCATGATCAGTGTGATTCAGCGAAGAAAACACATAAAATATCAAGGAAAGAACACACTATCAATCCAAAGTTTCAAGATCTACTCAAGTTTCAGGTCACATGATCGTGCACGAAAAACATGATCCATAGCTCGAAGTTGGTATCAAATCGATCGCCATGCTGAGCCCTACAAGAAAACGATTATCTTACGATCAACCAGGCAACAGAACGACCCCGGATCAGCCACGCAAGATCACGCAAGTTCTAGGGCAACACAGGAGCTGTTCTAGAATTCCACGACTTATTAGGAAGGGGAAAATCTATCATTTTGCATCCTATTTTCTAATTTATTTTAATGCAATTTAATCTTAATTTCCATCAATTAGGGTTACTTTTGATCATCCACCCATGTTTGGGACATACCACTATATACAAGTAGCATCATTGTACGTAAGAGGAGGCGGAGGCATACACACACACAACAGAGAGGTTTCACTTAATACAAGTTTCTCTTTCTTACCATTGTGGTGTCACTTTTGAGACAGAGAGTGAGGTGAGAAACTTTTGGTCGGTACCCCTAGGGTTGAGGTAAATCTTTTTTCTCTTCCCTTTTTTCTTTTCTTCTTCTCTCTCTCTCTCTCCTCCCTCTTCTTCGTCTAAGTTCCTTGTAGAGGTCATGCACGGCAGTGGCAGTGGCAATGTCGTGCATGCCTCTCCCTCGGCTTCATAGGTTGTGCATGGCGATGGCAGCGCTATGCACGAGTCTCCCTCTCCTTCTCTTCGCATGTCTCTTTCTACCAATGAAGTCTATAGATGGTGTTTATGATGAAAAATCGAACGAACTTCAGGCAAAGATCTCTCTGATTTTTTACACTTTAAATAAAATAAAAAGGGAATAAAAGAGTGGTAAAGAAAGTGGGACAAATTAAATTCAGATCTGAGGCCAGGTCTACTAGAAAACGAGCAGATTTACTCTCAGATCTATGGCAGAGCCAGCATGATCCAAGACACGAAAAATAAGATTTTAAAGCAAATAACCAAATCAAAATGAAATTAAAACAATAAAAGAAAAATAAAAAAAAGAAAGAAATGATAGCGAATTGAGCTGGATGGCCTGAGACTCCTGAGCCTTCTGGGGCTGGCCCTTATCAGAACTGGTCCTCTTTTGTCTCTCTGATTCGAATGTTCACCAACAAGTCTGTGGTTGAAAAAAGGTGGTTGTGCCCTAAGGGTATATCTAGGGTGGTTGTGCCCTAGGTCTAGGTTTTCTCATACTTAGGTTTTCTCTAAGGAGGCTTGGGTTCCTGAAGCACTTTCTAGGGTTTTTTCTTCTCTTGTGTAACTCTCTCTCTGGTTTTTTTCTCTCTGATCTCTATATGTTCTCTCCCCTAGGGTTTTGGTCCCTTGTATTTTATATCTCTATCTCCTCCCTCCTAGGGTTTCGTCTCTCTCCATCTTACATCAAATGACCACAAAAAAAGGCCTTATAGGGGTGAAAATTTGTTGGGACGAATAAACTAACGTAACAAACATATCCCCAGTCAAAATGTCAAATTTTGAGGGTCATGGATCTGGGCGACATGGGCAGGTCACACGGGAGACACTGTTCGTGTCGCACAAGTCAAAAAGTGTCATAATTGAAATTGTTTTCAAGAGTGATCCTTAGCCTCTTATGAAGATACGAAAAAACATTTGGGTCAAAATACATTTTTTTACTATTTTTCATTATTTTTTGGTAAATGCAGGATGACTTGAGTGACATTGCCAATGTTGCCTGGGCGACACTACTGGTGTCTCCTAAACCAAAAGTTTTTCAAATTGATATTTTCCAATTTGAGTGTCTTCCTCAGCCTCTTGTGAAGCTCTCAGAGAAACTATGGGTCGAAAACAATTTCTTTATTATTTTTAATGATTTGTTTGGTAAAACATGGCGTTTACAAAAATCTGGTCAAAACAGGGTTTCTATAGGGTTCCGGGTAAGCAAACTGGTTCTGGGTCATAGGATAGGTTGTGTGAACTATGGATTTGGGTTTACTATATTAAGTGTGATCTTAAGAGTTTAGGAAACCACAGAATTTTCCAGATTTAAAATGGGGTGTCTACAGTTTCCCCTCTTTGGCACTTCCTGTCCTTCGAGGGACAGGTGAGTGGAAAAGAAGTATATACTTTGGCGTTCCCTATCCTTCGAGGAGCACGCGAATGTCAAAGATTTCTTCTTGAGGTCACGTGGTCAGAAGGCACACCAGCTATCCCTCCAAGTCATTGTGCTCATCAAGGTCACCCACCTAGGGCATTTTTCCTCCTAAGGTTTTTAGCTTGAGATGTCGATGAGTTACACAAGCTTGAAACCCAAGTTTGATTTTCTGGCCATGCTACTTAACTTCAGGGGTTTTGGAGTTCATAAATTTTAACCCTGGCATCTTCTTTGATCTCCTTAGGTTTTCCTAAGGTTTTCTATATGTTTAAGAAAAGAGAGGATAGTGCAGACATTGAAAATTTGTTCCTGATGTAACGTGGTCAGAGGGCACACCAACTATCCCTCCAAGTCATGGCGCACATCACGCTCACCCACCTAGGGTATTTTTCCTCCTATTGTTTTTCGACGTGAGATGTTGGTGAGTTACACAAGCTTGAAACTCGAGTAGGATTTTCTGGCTATGCCACTTAACTTCAGTTTCAAATCTACAGACCTACATTTCCCTGGATTTCCTCAATATTTCATAAGGCTTTCTATAGGAAAAGGCTTTCTATAGGAAGAGACTTGTCTAACCGATTTTGAAGAGAGAGATGAGTAGCAACGCAGTAATCGTGCCAACACGGTAATCATCATTTACGGGTATCCAAGCTCCTTTGTTTTGAAAGTCGTTTGGAAATTTTGAAAGTAGGGGGAGATTTGAAATAGAACCCGGAGCAAGGACATGTTACGATTTTAACAAAGAAATTAAAGTTTTTGAAGACACAAGACATATAGTAAAAAATTTTCAAAAGAGAAATATATTTCACAAAAACAAATTTTGGTTAACAGTTTTAACTCCTGCAACCATAGAGCCCTCTAAGAAATTTAACGTCATGCAACGACGGATGGCGTAGTCGGCAGTTATACTCATACGACCGTAGAGTTTTTATTGTTATTATATATTTTACGCCTGTTGGAGGGTGATTTTCTTTTAATGTAGGTCTTACAGTTTAACCACTTGTGACCCCTTTGGTGGACCCTATGTAAGCATATGGGGTCTTTGCTTGAATCTTCATGACAAGGAATTATGAAGTACTTCTTTATCTTCCAACCTAGCTTTTGCATTTCAATTCAAATGAGAGTTCTTTGGAGCTTTCGCACAGAACATAGTTTTGAAAATACAGGATATTGTCCCTAGATGTTCAGAATCTCTTTGGATTTTCGATTTCGGTCCTCCACCACTCACCTTTCGAAGTTTCAGATGATCTAGGTCCTTAACAATGTTCCGTCAGGATAATGCTTATTGATTTTTCTTTTAACATCACGTTGACTCAAGAGAGGAAAAGAAGATGTTTAGAGTGAAAAGACTTTGGAGATTAGAAGGAAGGAGAGAACATCTTATTTTTTCATCGCCCCAAGGTCCCTTCCTGGTGTTCAGCCCGGTAATCTTTTTTCCAATGCTTGGGGTTCCTTTCAGATTTTCAACCCAGCAGATTTTTTTATTTTTATTTTTTTCATCGCTCCGAGGTTCCTTTCGGTTTTTCAACCTGGTAGCCTTTTTTCCAAATTTTGGGTTTACTTTCAGATTTTCAGTCTAGTAGACTTTTTTTTTTATTTTGAAGAAGAGAACAATGACAAAGGAAGAGGAGGATGAGGAAGAAGAGTCAAAGGTTCCCCCTCTTTTTTTTTTTGCAATTCGCCTTAAGATCATATAAGAGTTTGATCATCTTTCCTTCCTCCAAGTGGCAGGGAGGTTCTAATATTGGTCTTCCTCTGATTTCCCTTGACCCAAGTTGGCATCCAAAATCTCTTTGAAATGGATGTTGAATTTCCGTTGAACGTTTCTTTTAAACTATTCCACTTCAACCTTGATTTTGGGAATAAAAATCACCCTCAATTTCCAAATCCCTTAGCTTTCTGTACGGACGAATAGGCTCATCAGGGTTTTCCCGTTAATGGAGTACTTCATGTTACACATTAGGTGTTAATACTTTTTGAAGTGTGAGGCATGAATGCCTCATTTGGTTATTTGCAAGGGGTGAGTGATCACCCAAGTCCTTTTCGATAATCTTTTTTATTGCAAGTTTCGAACTGCTTTTCGGAGGTTAACTCCATGGTAGGCTCCATCTCAATGCTCGAGCATAGGTGAGACCCTCGCATAAGAGGAGTGTTTGAGTTGGTACTAGATGGCCTTGCGACATGTTGGGAGTCAACGAACATGAGTTCTATCTCATTAGTTGCCTCAATTGTATCCTCTTCACGAGAGGAGTTTGTCCCTATTGAATATTTTGATGGGGTTGCCCTTGCAGGGCTTTCCGTTCCATTGGGAACTTGTTCTTCACATGATGAATTATCTTAATATGGTGGTGCTCCGGTTATCAAAGTTGTGCTCATGTTGCTAATGACTTTTAGAGAGTCTGCCTCTTGAGGAGGTAATATGGTTGGATTTTCAATATCCAAGTCTTGATCGCAGATTGGTGGATCATTCAAGAAATCTTGCGAAGGTGGTCCAGATGGACCCCTTAGAATATCTAAAGGTTCGAGCTCTATCAACTCTAGTGAAGATGTCAAATCTTTAGGAATAGTCAAATTTGGGCTCTTTGCTTCTCCATCATCTATAACTGGGTTCACCTCGAGAGGTGACTCGGTTAAATCTTTTAAGCTTGGCTTGTCATCCCATGTAGGTGGGTTGGTGAGGAAGTCTAGTGAAGGTGGCCCAGGTGGGCGCCTTAGAATTTTCAAAGGTTCTACCTCTTTTGATATTTGAGGTGTTGGCCCCTTATTTGAAAGGGTCATGCGAGACTTTGGGGTGTTGACCCCTTGTTTGGAAGATGACCCCTTCTCGTTGATCTGGATCACATCAATTTCTGAAATGTCATCCTCATCAAATTGATCCCACTTGGGTGGGTCGTCAAGGTTTTGCCCCCTCACAAGTTGTTGTCTAAGAATTAAGGGTTTTCCTGTCGTCATGAGCTTGGGAATCCATAGCTTCAAAACCTTAGTTGAGTTTATGCTCGAGTTCATATTGCTCTTGCGAGTTTGATTCATTATCACACACGTATGAACCATTTATTATGTTAACTTGGAAGTACGGGTTGAAGGGTTCATATGCCTTAGTGTGACTCTTGACAATTGGGATTTCTTGTGCCACTTTTAGGAGTGTATCTTGGAGTGGAATCTCATATGCGATATCCCTTTCTTTGGTTATGGACATGGGGCTAAGATCATCCTCACTGTTTTGATCTTGAGTATCCTTAGTAATTAACTCATGGGTGAGGTTATGCTCATTTTGTTCTTCATCTACTGGAATTTCCAGTTGATTTCTTCTTGTGCTCCAAGGCCTTTATGGATGTTCTTCGGGTTTGGGCACAGCTTGTGATTCTTCTGAGTTAATCAGGTTGACATCAGTATTCGTTGTCGGGACATCTAGAGTTTTTGATTCTTCTTTGCTGTTAATATCTTCCTTTATGACACTTATCATGGCGTTATCGATAAGATATTGAACTCTATGTCTGAAAGCTTGACATTCTTCAATGCTATAGGCTTAGTTTTGATGTCAATCGCACCATCGAGATGTATCGCCTATATGGAACGGAGGAATCTTGGCTGCTGTCGATAATTCTATGAGCCTTGCCGTAAGCAATTTCTTCATGACATCAGTCATGGGCTCAACAATGGGAGTGAATTCCCTTAGTGTGGAATTCTTCATTCTCCATGTGATAGAATGAATTTTGGTCTTTTCTTGTGAATGGTTTGTAGAAAGGTTGTTTTTCTTGATCATGTTTACCTCTCCTTCTTGAGAAGGTTTTTAAACTGCAACTTTATCTTCCTTGGCACGCTCATATAGCGACACTCTTTCAAGAATAACATCAAATGAGTAAGAGACTATCCCCGTACTGAAGAACATGACATATTCTAGAGTCATGTTCTCTAATACCAATCTTACCCTCGCAGCTTCAGGGAGTGGAGTTTCAGTGACTCGCATAGCGGCCTCTCTAAATCTGGTTATAAACAGGGAAGGAAATTTGCCCGATTTCTATTTGATGGAAGTTAACTCGCTAAGGGTGATGGGTCTTAGCCTTCCTCCAATATAGCGGGAGGAAAATTGCCTGAACATTTCGTCAGGAGTTGCTTGAGGGTTATCATTCATGAATCTTTGTTGCCACATCAAGGGTTCTTCTGATAAGCTATGCGAGAACATGACCTTAAGTTGGTTGGATCGGTCTCGCAATGTGTGGACTATCAATAAGTAGGCATCGATGTGTGCCTCAGGATCCCCTTTCCCTGAAAATAGGTTTTTGAACTGTGGCATCACAAACCCCACTGGTAGATCTTCTAGGTGTGTTAGAACTTCTTATACATAAGATTTAGGAGTTGAGATATCCCATATTCTCATTTTCTCTAAAGAGTCTTGGAGGTGTTTTATACGAGCGAATTTAGCCGTCGTTGTAGCTCTGAGCTGGCTCGGTTGTATGGTTTGTTGAACCTGATTTGGTGGTATGTGACCCGTATGAATTGGTTGTTGGGCCCATGTAACAGGTTTCCCTAAGGACTGAGCCTAAGGAATGTGTTGATCTTGATGTGTCGGTTGTCGGCTTATAGACTCTTCCGAGTTGAATTGGGTCAGATTATACCCATTACTCGGAGGTGCACAACTTGGTCATGCAAGGAGGCCAGCATGATAAAACCACCACTTAACTAGGATGGACGATTTAAGTTGCTATGACGATTAGACCTCTGACTTTTGACAGCTAGGTCTACCTGACCTTGACCTTGATTGGATGATCTATCCCTAGGGTTAGGGTACTCTCTTGCCTTAGCACGGGACTGAAAGAGTGAAGGAATGTCATAACTACTGCCAAAGGGAGTCTGCCCTCTAGGTAGTCTTGTGGCCCGTAGTGGGTTGAATTGACAGGCTAACAGCCCCAAGATTATCTTGGTTTGAGCTAAAATGTTGGGCTAGGCCTATCGCTTGAGCTTTTGACTTGACTTTCCCTGATTGAGTGCGCTGGATGGTGTATCCTTTATTAAGCAGGTCTTGAAAGTAAGCACCTTAGAATTGTCTTTATATCGAGTTAGGTCAAAACCTTGATCTTTCCTGGTGATGGGTTGCATGGGTAGACTTTCCCTAGTTATGTGTGATCCCACTCGCCCACTAACTGGCTAATTGCCAAGACTAGAATTTTGGGTTGCTAATTGACCATCGGGGTTCACACGGCTGAGATCGGCTGACTCAAAGATTTGAGCCGGGGCCTTATTCATGTTGTGCCGACTAGATTTGAGGTTAACCCCTGTGTCTTGGAGGATTTCCCCCGACCTGACCCCTTGACTATTCAAGGTGTTACGAACCTTATAAACCTGTTGGCTCGTGACTTCTAAATGGTGTCCTTGAAGGTGGCTTGGACGACTAGGTTTAGTTCCATGTGGGTCGAGAGTCGGCTCACTGACACAAGTGTTATGAATTATTTGTGAGGGAGCACTGTAACGGTGGCTCTTGGATTGACTAGGTTCTCTGGATCTAGACTGAGCTGGAGCCATGGGGTTGGACCTTGCTCTACTATGATTGTGGATCATAATTCCTAGACTCGATGAGATTTAGACTCAACGCCTCAGGGTAGACCTAGTCTGACTCTAGGGGAAAAGCCCTAACTAAGATCTTGGCTAGGACTAGACTGGATGAAACCTGCTAGACTTGATGGGTTTTTGTTTGAACCCTGAACTAGGGTAAGCCTAGTCTAGCTCTATAGGCAACTCTAAGCTTAAACCTATACTAAAACCTATACTGAGATCTAGAATGGATGGGTCTCGGACCAAGAGTGGGTTTAGGTTTGGACCTGGGTGTGAGCCTGGTTCGGACCTGGACTGAGTTGGCTGCAAGCCTAGGCTTGGACTTAGAGGGTTTTGAAGATCAGATCGGGTGTGGACCTGAATTGGATCAAGGTTAAGATAGACACAAGCCCTAGGCTTGGACTAAAAGGAGGCCTAGGTTTGGACCTGGGTGTGAACCTGGTTCGGACCTGGGCTAGGATGGGTATAAGCCTGAACTTGGACCCAGAGAATTTTGATGATCAAACCAGGTATGGACCCGGACTGGATCAAAGATGAGCTAGGAACGGACCGAGAGAGGGCCTAAGTTCGGACCAAGGCTTAACCTGGTTCGGACCTAGGCTAAGCTGGGTATAAGCCTGAACTTGGACCTAGAGGGTTCAGCTCGGATCAAAAGCAGGTCCGAACTGAGATCTAAGATTAACCAACAAAAATAAGCAAGCACAGCACACGAACACGTTTGACCTATATTATAGGTAGGCTTGGCTTGAGAGTGGATTCCTAACTATTGAAATGCGGCTAAGATGATATAGGTCCCCACATAGG
>NW_006494789.1:9026580-9057075 GCF_000471905.2 Amborella trichopoda
TATTGTTATAAAAATTCAAATAAATATTTTAAATTGTTTTATTCATTTTTAAAAATAATATTTTTTTTATAATATTCCATGGGGGCCCATAATGTACATGGGCCCACCAAGTGGCATGTGGGTGGGGGCCCACATGTGCCACAAAAGGGTGGTACTCCCCACCTTCTTTGGATGCTCTTATTTACTTTTAAGATAAGGTTAGTTTGATTTGTGGTATGCGGTCACATCTTGGAAGGGATATATTGACCATGGCTTTATCTATTTTGTAGCAAGTTTGTTTTAAAGAGATATGGTCAATTTGAATTGATATGAATCTTATCTTATTTATATTTGGTAGTAGTTATCTATTTGATATTATTTTACATATCGTTATGGAATATGTGACATGGATCGTGCAATTTTATAGAATGCATGATATTTATTTTATTTAAATATATTGATGGAAAAATGGTTTAGGAAAGGGGGATAATGGTTCAGGCACCTTCCGTAATGTTGATGGCCCATCTATGGAATGGATGGCTCAGATATCTCACCGCACAAGTCACCCTTGATCGACGGTCTATGATCAATCCTACAAGAAGAGGCAAGCTAACGAAACCCCTAAGAAACCATAATCTTATTCAAAACCTATAAAAAGGGATTGTCTCTACCCAAAAAAAAAAAATTTCTTTACACCCCTCTTGTACCTAATTCTCATTCTCTCTCATATCTCAAAAAAGGGGTACGCACCACTCTCTCATGTTTAATCTCTCTCTCTCACACATTGTGAAAGAACTTAAGGGTTTAAGTTATAGAGTTCTTCTATCCTATTTCTCAAATATGGATTTACTACTAAGGGTTTTAAGGTTTAGCAAAAAGAGAATCCATCTGTCTCAAACTAGGTTGCTAAGAGAATTCACTTAGGGTTTGAGTTTGTGATCAAAGGGGTTCACGTTCCATTGATGTGGCTTGGCCAAAATTTGCTTTCTCAATTCGATATTGAAGCTAGATCGTTGATCCCGTGCCATCGAATGGTGGTGACATGGTGTGGGGTGTAAGAAGCACGAATGAGGTAATCTCCGGCACTCTTCTTTTTTTGTTTCTTGCAATATTATCTTTTATTCTCAAGCATAGTGCATAGTTGTTTCAATGGCATCAAGGTTTTAAGATTTGGTTTTATTGTTTTGTTAATTTTATTTTTGAAATTTATCTTATTATAATAAAGACCACCTGTAAGTGATCTTTTGCCAAAAGAAAGAGGTGAAAAAAATAAAAAAAGTATTCCCTAGTAAAAGATCACATAGGTCTTTCTTTCATTGGTATCAGAGCTATTGATACTTGATGCCATTAGTTATCTTTTCTCTTTATTGAGTTTAGTTGTGGCTTGGGAATGAGACATAAGAAAGCTAATGACCTTTGTGGTCAAGAAATACACCCACGGTTAAGAGTTATTGAAATACTCCAACACCGTAAAGGCACTCTACAGAATAAGTATTATGGGCTATTTTGGAGTAGTGATATGAATATGATAATGATGTATTTTTCTATTACATACTCCACTGATATTTTGTGTTACTAAAACTAGGATCTACCTGAAAATTTTTAGTGAGAGATCTTAAGGGAATTGAGAGTTATGGAATCATCAATGTCAGTTCTGACCCTGCAAAATCCAGGAACCATCCATTGAGTTTCGTGATTTTTCTCACCAATCATATGATTTCTATAATTTTTCTGCAACTCACAAAATTGAGTCTACTTTCAAGAAAAAAATGTTTCATCAAGAAATTCCTTGTGGTCTAAAAGATATGATCAATTTATTGAAGGGTGCGCAAGTGCTGTTTTCTGCAACGAAAATTATTTTTATGACTTGGAAGTCATGATTTTATTTCTATACGTAACAAAATATTTTTTGGTCCACACTAAATTTTAACTTCCATTCTGAGTTTACATTCTAATAAAGTTTATTTTAAAGAGAAGTATCTATGAAAAGAGAGGAATAAAAATTTTGGATTGAAGAGAGGTCATCCTAAATTTTCTTCAATTTGGTATGTTATTCATTGAAGACATGAATATCTATATTTATCAAGCCTACTTAACATAGTGATATATGGCTTGTGAAAAATTATTTGTTAGTATTATGTGTCTAATTTTAAAAAAAATAGTTTGAAAGAGAAACTCCATGATAGTAGAGAGAAAAGACAATTTTACTAGATAGTGTTTATCCTGGAATTCTGTAGTATGATTTATTTTGTGATATGAATGTCACTTATTTATTTCTTTAAAGAAAAGTATTATTTGGGATTCAAACTATAATTTTATGATTTGGTTTTGAGTCTAGTTTTCAACAAAAAAAATTTCAAGAATAAATTCTTCGAGAATTGAGAGAAACAATTTTTTAATTGAGAGGTGCTCGATCTGATTTTCTATTGAGAAAATTGCATTGTGACCTAATGTCACTGAAAAGAAGACTCACTATATTGTATGATTTAGGAATGGAACTGATCATTATTTTATATTTTTTACTCTATTTCAATACTCAAAAAGATTTGGAGATAAATATTTATGAGTTGATAGATATCATATTTTTGTCATGGGATGCTCATGTTCTATGCTGCAGTAAATTAAAAGATGTGGCATGTTAAGGCACATCCTTGAATTCCCAATTATGGAGACCTTTAAGACTCATTTTAAAAGGCTTTATAGTGTGCCGTGAGTATGGTTTATTAAAGTACAACTTCAGAGAAATGTAATGCAGAGTTAGCAAGATAAGAGACTCTATTCGATCTGGAAATAACAGAAAGAAGAAGAAATACAATACCTATAAAGGCATCTTGGTTTCTTTGAAATGAAGGGATATATAGAGAGATTTAGTGGTAGCATAGAATCGCTAAAGATCAGTGGGAGAATCGAAATTGTGATATTTAAAATAATGGGATGAAGAAGATATTTTCTTCACGGTGTGAGACAGGAGAATCCAATTGCCGAAGAGATTGACACTTCGTGACATATGAAACCGATGACTAATATATTCTCTATCAATTGCGTGCACTTCCAAGATCATAAAAGCTTTTCAAACAAGTAAAATCGATGAATCAAGAAAGCCCAAGTACCACACTACATGGTTTTGAGGTATGAAATCTATCCCACATTATATGGTAAGGTCATATAGGGAAAGATGATTCAATAACTTTGTTTAATGTTCTTTGGTTATATTTTGGTTAATTGTTTTATGAATATGAGCTACTTAAGGTAGTGATACACATAGAGATGTGATTTGATCAAGGGCTTTTATCCCTTAGGATGAAACACGAGAGATGGTTGTGGCTCATTCAAATATGTAAGCACAAAAGGAGTGTTCTGATGGAACTTGGTCTTGTTGACCATCCTCTCAATAATGTCTATAATATGATGTGTTGCATGTGATGATGATCTCTTGATAAATTCTCTATAATTGCCAAAAAGGAAGTATTTTGTCAAAGCTTTAATAGACATTATTTAATCATGCTGTATTTGGATAAAATTATAAGATGGTATATATGATTTGTTTTTGTGGCCACATACTTGACTTGGCAAGAAATTAAAGGTGAATGCGGTAAAATGATTTATGAAGGCTAAGCATGTATTTTAAAATTAAATTGGATGATTTGAAAAAGGTCTCTATGAATATGGTTTTGAGAAAACCACATAGTCTTGCAAGGTCCATTAAGTCTTTATGAAAATCATTTTAAATTGTCATACTATTATATAACTATTGCTTGTGGATGCATATATATATATACCAAGTCAAATTTTTTTATTAAAAAGAAAAACATTGTGTCTTGAAGGTATTTATAAAAGTGGGAGAAAAAAAATATTATGTATTTTCTTAAATACCTATATACTTTGACCCATGTTTCTAGTTATTTAAAATCCTCGATTACCTAAGACTTTGAACCTTGTAGGAATGCCATCATGATGGGCATCCCTAATACATGTTGTGTTGATTAGATAACTTGGTTTGTATGAATTTACTACCAAGATGTCTAATGTAGTTGAACCTTTGTGGTTCATGAAGGTTTTTGCATATTGTAAAACCAACAGGTATTGAATTACATATTGCATGAGACTTGATATGGTACCTCATGATATATGCATAAGAATGTTGAAAATGTATATGTCGTATGTGCAATAATTGAGTGGGAGCTGCTACAGTCCCACGATTTTTTAGCTGCTTCGATATTCAGATATACAGGTGTAAGCTATCTCACAGATCCAGATGATGCCAAGTCTACATCTGGATATGTGTTCATGCTTGGAGGGGATGTTGTTTCATGGAAATCAAAGAAACAGGATGTGACGAAATTGTCCACCATGAAGGCAGAGCACGTGGCGTACTGTTTGGTGATTGAGGAGGTCGTATGGATTAAAATTCCTTAATCGACTTGACTTTCACCTCGTGCGTTGTGAGGCAGTAAGAATTTTTTAAGCCAGATGATGACGATATGCATGTCAAAAGAGCCACGATTCCATAAAAACTCCAAGCATATAAAACCATGTTTTTATTACCTAAGGAATGAGAGATTGAGAAATATCGAGATCTAGATAAATTAAATATTCCAATGGGAGCACCTGCTAGTATTTAACATGCTAAATGTAACAATAGACTATAATGTTGTTCACCCATGGAACCCAAATATTTGATGTTGGTTGTATGGTTACAAAAGGGAGCAGCTTATTTGAAGAACTCTTTTGAGCGCATGAACATACGACCCCATGCGATGAGGGTACGTGATGGTCTTTTACGACAACAGGTCTATGATTCACGATGCGATGTGAAAGATGAGCTATGACCATTTTTGGGATGAGATCCGAGCAGCAAATAAAAAAATGTGTTGCCTCCATAAATCCTTTTGTGAAAGGATTGATGGCGAAAGCCATGATTAATGTATTGAGAGATTAAAGTAAAAATCCTTGAGAGAGATTGTAATTGGGAGAGAGAGATGGGAATGAGAGAAAGTGAGAAAGAGAGAATGTAAGGCCTCTAAAGGCCAAGTGGGAGATGTTGGGTTTATGTAGCCTTTATAGGCCTTATGAGTACTTGTAAAATGAAATGATATAGTGTAACATGAACTCAGTGAGAGTGTAGTACCTCGTGGATCATACTAAGTAAACAATAGTTTGCTGATATCGATCTGTACTTAACGCTCTAGACCAGTCAGTTAGGAAAAACCCATGTTACTTGGGCATGAAGGATAAACCGATGACGGTTTATGGGTTAGCCCTTGATTAGGTCGGAGAACATACCCAGATGAGTGAGTGTGTGATGGTGACCTACTAAGAGGGGGGCCAAAACCTCATCCATGTTTCATCACACGGCATGCATATTGATAGATCGTCCGGGAAAGCCAGATATCCTCATGCCATCTCCCCAAAAAGTGAGTCGAAACTATCACCATACTCACTCCATGGCCTCCACAAACTGCCATTCGTCACCACTATGGTTTAGTTGTATGACCCTAAACTATAATGCATGTCCTGACTGCATGATGTTAAAAGGCTTCGCATACGTCCTGAAAGCATGACCCTAAACACGTCTTCACAAAAAATGGGCATGGTGTACACCTTGACAAGGGAACTCCATGAGTGAAAATGACGCACGAGCATGATCATGAAACCATGAGTAAAAGAGTTCCATAAAAGCAAAAAAATCCAAGCATGGTGAAAAACCCAAAAGGGCACCGTGAGAAAAAAAGGATGAAAAGGGTGGACATGACCGCCATGTCAGGGGTAAAAGAGCCCAAAAAAAAACGAAGTTGGTGAAAACCATCTCTACCTTGCTGCTTCCCCTATTCAAGTGAAAACCCGCAAAAGGGCACTTAGATGGAATAAACAGGTTAACGCACTACTACAGCCTCAGTCGGCACTCATTTGCCAAACAGGCATAATTCCATTGAGGTCTACCTAAAACCCTCAACTGTCAACATCCAATCACACCACAAAATGACTCATCCGGGAATGAGAGCCTCATAAGATCTCTCACACTTCAACGTCAACAAACAACAAGAGTCCTTGAGGGTGGGGATGACGATTGAAAGATCCCTCAAAAAATGCTAAAAACCACCACGAAGGCAAGAAACTAATGAAGCCAGGGCCTAACCTTGCAGAGACTTCAGATTTATTCTTCGCCATGAGATCGCCTCTCCTAAAACCTTCCTTAGCCGACTGGCCCAAACCTTCTGGACCCGACAGGATGGGGCCCACGAGGCCGCCTCACCAAAATTCCCCTAACCGACAGGACAAGACTTTCGGGATAGGTCAGAAGCCCAGACCGGACCCTGCTAGATGGGACCTAAAGAGATACCCTGAATGTCAAAAGCACACCTGGTGTAGCAGCGAACAATGTCGACTAAAGGTTCATAGCATTTGGCCCCCAGATAGGCGCAATTCTGGCCAATGAGGTCCCTAACAAATTCTCAAGCAGTCAATACTGCAAATAGTCCCTCAAGGGTGAGGACTTCGACAGGATCCCTCAAAAGTCTTTCTCCCCCTAAAGTCTCCATGAGTGGACCCACACATTGCATCCACACATTCGAGTACCCTAGTTGCAGCATTACGTGGATCTCCACAGCATTCACATAGTCTTATGGCTAGCCGAGAGAAATTTCTTGAATTATTGCACTTCTTGATTCTCTTGAAGCATAATATTCGGTGGGGCATGCTGTTGGAAGATATTTTTCATCATCATGGGGCCCCCGCTCAATAAAAGCTTAGCAAACAGTGGAAATTTCGACATGCTTAGAATAACCTTAGAACTGGTCGAGATCTTCATGAGGACACTTGAAATTCTCTTGCCAAGTTTCGTCGCTTTCTGACATGTCTAAGGTAGTACAGACTAAGAAACAGTTCTGGCAGAATCAGCCTCTAACACCCTAAAATTGACGACCCCTGTAACTAGAGCTACATTTTCGGTATGTCAATTTTCTGTGGGACCATCGCCATTGAATCTGGCACTGGTGAAAATCCTCAGGGGTCAAATTTCACCTTAAACGGACACTCTAGGAAAACATTATAGGTGAAAGAGCGAAACAAGAGGAGTCGCACGCTATTCCCATGGCCACCTTGCAACTCAACTCCATCTAATGGGAATTTACGAATAGTGAATTTTGACACTCATATCTCACCTATCCCAATTCGGATTGCTCTCAAATTTGTTCAGCATGTTCGTCTCGTCAAGACGAGCGTTTCGATATGTGGCACGCCTCGTGACCATGCTCGAGTGCGAAGAAATGCTAGAGAGAGTTGCTGATATGTGAAGAAAGTGCAATAAATTCTGCAATGTCGTGCCTCGCTTGAGCAGCCAAATCACACCGCTCGAGATGATGTGAAACCAATTCCATCGCATGCATGAGATCACGGGTTATCTCTGGCTCAAACCTCGCACATGATGAATGGTGGGATTCTACACATGAAGCCGATGAAGTGACTGCAAATTCCGTCATCAGAATTCCAGATTTCAGTCATAATTCAAAAGTTGCAAAATCTTTGTTTGGGCACGAAATCAAGCTACTTTTTTTGCCCCGCGATCGTGATGGCATGCTCAGTGTGATCTAACGAAGAAATTACAGAAAAACATCAAGGAAAGAGCACACTATCGATCCGAAGTTTCAAGATTCAACCAAATATCAAGTTACATGATCGTGCCCTAAAATCACGATCCATTTTCGAAGTTGGTATCCAATTGATTGTCATGCCAAGCCCTACAAGAAAACAATCATCTTTCGATCAACCGGGAATCAGAACAACCCCGGATCATCTATGAAAAATCATGCATGTTCTAGGGCAATACATGGACTGTTCTGAAATTCCACAAATTCTTAGTAAGGGAAAAATATGTCATTTTGCACCCTATTTTCTAATTTCTTTTAATTCAATTAAATCTTAATTTTTAACAATTAGGTTTAGTTTTGATCAATCCACCCATGTTTGGGGCAAATTCTATATATACCACGTACCATCATTGTATGAAACCCTTTTCAGAAGAGAGAGTTGTTATTGAATAAAGTGTCTTTCTTTTCATTGTTGGGTCACGTTATGAGAGAGAAAGGAGAGAGGAACTTTTGGACTGGTACCCCTAGGCTCAAGGTAAATCTTCTCTCTCTTTTTTTCTTTTCATATTCACTCTCTTCTTCTCTTTGTTCTTCCTCTTCTCCATCTGAGCTCCTCTCAGAGGCCAGGCACGATAGTGGCAGTGTCGTGCATGCCTCTCATATGGTCTCACGGGTCATGCACGGCGATGACACTTCCATGCGCATGTTTCTTTCTCCTTTTGTTCGTCCATCTCTATCTCATAGCGAGGCTTGTAGATGGTGCTGCTCATCGTTGTTTGCAAACGTATCCTCGACATCTCAGTGAACACAGACAGCCAAACTCGTTGCCACCCGTAGGGGTCTCTCCCTGTTGCATGCCTATCGCAGACGGTGATGCATATCCCCATCCGTGAGATGTCTCGGCAACACCTATTGCCGTCCACGAGCTTCCCTTGCATGTGCGATGCCCATCGCCGTCAACGAGCCTCCTTCATGCATTCGATGCTCATCGTCGTTCCTCCTGCATCCCACGCCTATCGTCGTGTGCCTGATACGAACTATCGCCACGCACTTCGCAAATGGCTATCACCATGTGCTTCACGAGAGGCTATCACCGCTTGCGCAGGGGCGCGCTGCCTTCTTGCTTTGCCAACGGTGATGCCTAGCGTCGTCTGGGTGAAGCATATGCATGTACAAGAGATACCCCTATGCACCATAGAACTGTGGTCGCATCAAGTCGTGGTGACCTTGACTCTTCTCTAGGGGAAGACTTGTAATCCATAGACTGAGATTGCGACCTCTTGATTCATCAACCTGACATTAGTGACCTGCTAATGAGCTCCAGCTTGGACTGTGGGTCATGAGAAACACTAGGTCGGTTCGATAAAGCTAGTTTGGTCTGTACTCCATAATTGAAGGTGAGGTACCCCGTTCTTATAGGTTGGATTTCTAAAACTATATGGATCCTTTTCCCATCAGATTAATTTAATTGTGTTCATTTTACTATTGAAATAATTTTAGTTTTATTATTTGAATTTTATGAATCTCTCAATATTCTATTTGTGATTTTTGAAGTTATAAAAATACAGTTATTGTTTTTACAAAGTTATAAAAATTCAAATATATATTTTAAGTTGTTTTATTCAATTTTAAAAATAATGATTTCTTTTATAATATTCCATGGGGGTCCATAGTGCAAATGGGCCTACCATGTGGCATGTGGGTGGGGGCCCACATGTGCCACAAAAGGGTGGCACACCACCCTCTTTGGATTCTCTTATTTGCTTTCAAGATAAGGCTAGTTTGATTTGTGGCATGTAGTCAAATCTTGGAAAAGATATATTGACTATGGCTTTATCTATTTTGTAGCAAGTTTGTTTTAAAGAGATATGGTCAATTTGAATTGATATGGATCTTATCTTATTTATATTTGGTAGTATTTATCTACTTGATATTGTTTGACATGTCCTTATGGAATATGTGACATGGATCATGCAATTTTATGGAATGCTTGATATTTAATTTATTTAAATATATTGATGAGAAAATGGTTTAGAAAATGGGGATAATGGTTCATGCACCTTTCATAATGTTGATGGCCCATCTATGGAATGGATGACTTAGATCTCTCACCCCACAAGTCACCCTTTATCGACAGTCTATATTCAATCTCACAAGAAGAGGCAAGCTAAGAAAAACCCCAAGAAACCCTAATCTTATTCAAAAGCCTATAAAAAGGGATTGTCTCTACCTAAAAAAAAAAAATCTCTACACCTTATCTCTTGTACCTAATTCCCATCTTTCTCTCTCATATCCCAAACAGGAGGGCACGCACCACTCTCTCATGTTTGATCTCTCTCTCACATTGTAAAAGAACTTAAAGGTTTAAGTTATGAAGTTCTTCTCTCCTATCTCTCAAATATGGATTTACGGCTAGGGGTTTTAGGGGTTGGCAAAAAGAGAATCCATCTCTCTCAAACTAGTTGTTAAGAGAATTCACCTAGGGTTTGAGTTTGTGATAAAAAAGGTTCATGTTCCATTAGTGTGGTTTGGTCGAAATTTGCTTTCCCGGTTTGAGATTGAAGCTAGACCGTTGATCCCACGCCATCGGATGGTGGTGACTCGGTGAGTGGTGTAATAAGCCCGGTTGAGGTAATCTTCGACATTCTTCTTGTTTTGTTTCTTGCAATCTTATCTTTTATTCTCAAGCATAGTGCATAGTTGTTTCAATGACATCAAGTTGTTATGATCTTGGTTGTTGATATGTTGATTTTATTTTTGAAATTTATCCTATTATAATAAAGACCACTTGTAAGTGATCTTTTGCCAAAAGAAAGGGGTGAGAAAAAAAAAAAAATGTATTCCCCGATAAAAGATCACATAGGACTTTCTTTCAAGAAAGGGGGTAGCAACAGAGGCTAGCTGGAGGCGACTGAGAATTAGAGGGGAAGACAAGTGGTGGCTGCAACTGCAGCTTAAATTCAGGTGGTGAACATGGCTGAATCTGGTTGTAGGTGATGGTTTTGACGATTGAGAGGAGGAAGAGCAAGGGAGTAAGGTTAACAGTGAGGAAGATGGTTGTTGAATAGTGGTGATACGATAGCTGCGATGTGGAGGAAGAGGATTGCTACTGAGACACAGAGTGCAATGTGGAAAAGAGAGGGCTGAGATGCAGAAAGCGGGTGAGAGAAAGGCGGGAAAGTTGTTGATGGAGGAGCAGCAATGGCTGGCTGCAGAGCGGAAGAAGAGGATGGGGAGAGAAGAAGGTGGAAGAATTGCAAGAATGGAGTGTGGCAGTAATTGGGGAGGAGAGTGGGAGAGCTTAGGTTAAGAGCAGATGGAGAGGCTACGTGAATAGCAGGTGGGTGGTTATGGTGGTGAAAGATGGTTGAGGGCGGAGAGCTAGAGAGAGAAAGCAGTGGAAAAAGTGGAGACAGGTGGCATAGATAGAGGGGCTCGTCAGCGGAAGTTGTGCTTTGCAACGGGTGGTGGAGAGGGAATGAGAGGCGCACGACGATGGGTTGGCGGTCGTGCACGAGGATAGGTTGGTTTCACAGGCGGCAGTAAGGTGGGTTATGTTTTCACAAACAACATTGGGGTCGAAGGCAATAAGGTGGGTTGTGTTTTCACAGGCGACATTGGGGTCGAAGGCGATTGGGCTCTGCCGTCTGTGAAAGGGGAGAGAGAAAGAGAAAAAGAGAAGAAAGAGAAAGAGAAGAGAGAGAAGAGAGAAATATAAGAGAGAGAAAGAGATAAGCTCAGGGGTACCGACCCAAAAATTTCTCTCTCCTTCTCCCTCCCAAAAACATCACCCAACAATGGAAAATGAAAAAGATGGAAATTTAATTAAGCAAAGTGGGGTCTTTTGTACAATGATATCACGTGATATATATATAGACTTTTCTCCAACCATGGGTGGATTGATCAAAATTAACCCTAGTTGCTAAAAATTAAGACTCAACTGAATTAAAAGAAATTCTAAAAATGGGTGTAAAATGATTGTTTTGCCCCTGCCCAACAATACATAGAATTTCAAAATAGTCCCTACTATTGCCCTAGAACATGCAAGATCTCCGGGGTTGCTCCGGCGCCCATTTGTCAAAAAGATGTTTATTTTCTTGTTGGGCTAGGCATGACGATGGATTTGATGTTTTTTTGTGATTTCTTCACTGTATTCCACTAAGCATGCTGTCATGATCGCGTGGCAATAAACGCAGCTCGATTTTGCACCCGGACGAAGATTTCGCATCGTTTGGGTTTTGGCCGGAATCTGAATTCCGGCAGTCGAAAGTTACAGTAGTTTTGATGCCTTCATGTATGAAATCCGACCGCTCATCACGCACGGGGTTCGGATCAAGGGTAGCCTTGAACCTTACGCACACGATGGAACTGGTTCGCGTCGATCCGTTATCTGAACATCATGATTTGGCCGCTAGAGAGAGGTGTGCTGCTGCTGATTTTCCTGCAACTTTCTTCACGAATCGACAACTTCTCTCTAGCTTTTCTTTCTACTCGACGTTGTCACAGGTCGTGCCACATATCAAAATGCTCGTCTTGACGACACAAACACGTTCACAAAATTTGAGCGTGATCTGACGCAGAACGAGTGAGATATGGCTCTCGAAAGTTACTACCCGTGATTGTAAAAACAGTCACCATTAATGGTGATTTGGTGCAAGGAGGGCGCACGGGAATAGTGTGCGGCCTACCCCTTTTCAATCTTTTACCCGTAACTTTGTCTTGAAATTCCTGATTAAGCCAAAACTTGACCCATATAGGTTTTCGACCGTGTCAGCTCCATAGGCGGTGATCTCATAATAATTTGACATATCGAAAATAGAGTTCTAGTTACGGGGTCCATTTCAGGTTGCTTAAGACTGATTTTTCTGAAATGGTTTCTTTGTTTGTACTGCCTTAAACATGTCGGATTGGGACGAAACTTGGCAAGTGGCCTTTTGAAGTCCTTATGAACATTTCCACATGTTTTAGGGCAATTCAGAGACTGTTGAGAATTCCACTGTAATTCAGGCTTTATTGACCTGCTTCTTTTTTTATTCCACATCGGGGACCCAAGTTGCTGAAAAATATCTTCAAACAATGTTTTCTGGTCATTTGTTTGGAGTTTAATGTTTATTTAAACATATTAATCAATATAAGCATCGTACATTATAGAGTGTCCACAGGTGTTTGAGATCTGTCAGAATTTCCATGTTAGGGTGGAAAGAGAGACAGGCAAGCTGCTAAAGTGTCTTAGATTAAACAATGGGGGGAGTACACCTCGAATACTTTAAAAAGCTATTATGTCAAGCGTTGCGTACGGTATGAAAAGAAAGTGTCATTTACCCCCAGCATAATGGTGTAGTAGAGAGAATAAATTGCACAATTATGGAGAGAGTTAGGAGTATGCTATCCGTCGCTAAGTTACCAAAGTTATATTGGGGTGAAGCAGTCCTCATAGCATGCTACCTAGATCCCGCCATTTCTTATAGATGGTGAAATTCCAGAGAGAGTTTGGACAAAAAAAGATATATTTTATTGACACTTGAGGGTATTTGAGTACAAGGCATTAGTGCACATTCCCAAGGAACAAAGATTCAAGGCGGATGAGAAAACAATCCTATGCATCTTCTTAGGGTACTCATATGAAGAGTAAGGCGATAGGCTATGGGATACTGAGAATAAGAAGGTGATCAGGAGTAGGGATGTGGCCTTTCAAGAAGACCTTACCATTGAAGACGTGAAGAATTCAGAAAAGCCACAAATCTTCAATGGTTCAGAGCCAGTTATAGTTCCTCTTACTGTGGTACATGAAGACGTGGGAGAAGTACAACAA
This sequence comes from Amborella trichopoda, assembly GCF_000471905.2. The sequence goes on from NW_006494789.1 coordinate 9,039,958, forward strand.
GAGGATGGGTCCCAAGAGTCAGATATTCTAGTTCTCGATGATATGGAGCAGGGGGATTAGTCTGTTCAAGAAGTTCGATCTACAACTAAATTGAGAAGGTCCTTTAGGGGACATAAACCTACTACTACATACCCGGCATCAGATTTTGTCCTATCCACTGAAGGAGGTGGACTAGAAAAATATCATGAAGTCCAGCCGATAAACACAAAGGGGTGTGGGTTAAACCTATGTAAGATGAGAATCTTTGTATAAGAAACACACCTACTAGTTTAACATGCCCGTTCTGGGTGATGTGGAATAGGGAGAGTAGTGTGTTCAAGAAGTTCCACATACAACTGAACTGAGAAGTCTCTCTAAGCAAGATAAACCCTCTATCAAATACCCCGCATCAAAGTATGTCCTATACACTGAAGGAGGTGGGCCATAAAACTATCAAGAAGTCCAGGTCGATAAACACAAAGGGGTATGGGTTAAACTTATGCAAGATGAGATCGAATCCTTGCATAAGAAACACACCTGCGACCTGAAAAAGTTGCCCAAAGGCAAGAAGGCACGAGAGTTAATTGCCAGGTAGAGCCCTTCAACTAAAAAGAAGAAGGAAGAAATGCATAAAGTTCCCTACATGTTGGCTATAGGAAGTTTGATGTACGCCATGGTGTGCATGATACTAGGTATTGCATACAAAATTAGTGTAGTGAGCAGAATACTGTGCAACAGTCAATTGGATATTCAGATATCTCAGTGGAATATCCAAAGTGTGTTTGAACTTCGGGGAGAAAACCGTATTTTACAAGTGTACACAAATGAATCCATGGTTGGACAACTAGACTCTAGGAAGTTAATCTCGGGATACCCTCTTTCTTTTGCAGGAGGAACTGTTTCATGGCAGTCCAAGTTGCTAAAGGGTGAAAAACTGTTACAACTAGGGAAAATCCATACCGATAGGAGTTCATTGTATATGATGACCTTGGCCAAAGACAAGCTACAACTGTGCAGAAGTATGACTAGCATGGCTACCATATGAGCACCTCGTTGATCTGCGAAGGGAAACCTCCCTTGTAGGATTGGAAGGGGAGATTGTCAGGTGTCTTGTCCCATGAGGGACGAGCATCGATGATAATATCCCATTAAATGGGTAAGTGATAACAACCTATTGAGTTGTTTTAAGTGGATAACTATTCTTGTGAGTTGGTTGTTATGAAATATTTCATCTTTATCTCTCTTAGAGAGAGATGATATAGATATCTTCCTATAAGATAACAACTACGTGAGATGAAGTAGACATTTTAGTAAAACAAAATCTCATCATGGATTAAAAAGAAAAAAGCTCACGTAGTATTAAGTTGGTTATTTGTCCTCACTTTGGACCACTTTTTGGGCATATCTCTTTTGGTGTATTAAAACAATACAGTGAGCCTTCTCTGAGAGAGAAGAATAAAAGAGAGAGAGTAACCCTTCTTCTTAGAGGGAGAAGAAGAAGAAGAGAGCGAGAAGCCTGTTGGAGAGAGGGCTAGAGAGAGAGTAAGAGAGAGAGAGGATCTTTTCTTTTAGAGAGAAAGAAAGCCTCCAAGAAAAAAAAAAAGCGTCTGATAGAGAGAGAAGAGCTTCTGAGAGAGAAAACCCTCTAGAAGAAATCGAAGAGCCTAAGAAAGTTTGCTTCTTGGAATAATAATATAATTATTATTTTTATAGTGGATCTTGCTCTTTCTCCCATAGACATAATCTGAAAAGGTGAACCACTTAAATCTCAGTGCCAATAAACTATTTTTATTTTATTTGTTTTATTGCATGTAATCCCACTCATATGCACACGCATACTATTTTGGTATATTTTATGTCTCATAAATCTAAGTTTCGTTATGCTCATCCGTATTCATACGAGAGGGCTCGACTGGGTGAGCTCAACAAAACCAACGAAGAAACCTTACCACTTCGTCCCTCTGAAGCCTTCATTGGTGCTCATTCTCACCTCAATTTAGCTAGTTGATGCTCGGCTAGAGATGGGCAATCATATAATGGGGAGAGTCTTGAGGTTTAACATCCTCAGACCCACTAGAAACATCCATTTCCTTAAAATAAAAATGAATGAAAAGAAAAGCAGCTGAATTTTTGCAGAGAAATGAAGAAGCTTGCACATGTACATCCATGTGTCTCGATCCCACATGTTTGGGGTTAGATAGCAGAGTATAGTCCAATCTTGTACTCAACAGTTGACAAGCTTGGTCTAAGGCCTTGTGCTACATATGTATGCCCAAACATTGGATAGCCTTATTCAATTTTCTATAAGGGCCCGTTTGGATAGGAGGAAATTAAGAATCTTAGATATTTGAAATCTAGAGAAATCTATGGATTTTCAATACTAAGGTTTTTTGTCATGAATTCCTCAAATCTCTTGTTTGGATAACCCATACAAAATTCATGGGTTCCTTGCAATCACTTCTATGTTCATTGTTTGATAACAAAACTTGACACAATCTCTCTCTCTAAAATTTTTGTACACTTTCTCTCTCTAAAACTCAATATTTGGGATAGTGTACAATAAAATTTTTGAGATAGTTTCTCCCTCTAAAATTTGATATGGTTTGTCTCCCTAAAATTTAACATACTTTCTATCCAAAATTTAAAATTTGAAATTGTCTATCTAAAAATTTTGAGATAATTTCACTCTCTAAAATTTTTAGGTGCTTTACTCTCTCTAAAATTTAATATAATTTCTCTTTCTAAAATTTTAAGATACTCTCTCTAAAACTTAAAACTTGAGATAGTTTCACTCTTCAATAATTTGAAATAGTTTCTCTCTCTGGACATTTTTAAGTAGTTTCTCTCTCTAACATATGATATAGTTTTTCTCTCAAATTTTAAGATACTTTCTCGTTCTAAAAGCTAAAATTTGAGAAAATTTCTCTCTAAATTTTCTGCAGTAGTTTCTTTTTCTAAAAATTTTTATGTACTTTCTCTCTCTAAAATTTGATATAGTTACTCTCTTAAATTTTAAGATGCTTTCTCTCTCTAAAACTTCAATTTTAAGATAGTTTCTCTCTCTAAAATTTTTGAAATAGTTTCTCTCTTTAAAATTTGATATAGTGTCTCTCTAAACTTTGATATATCTCTAAAATTTGGTATACTTTCTCTCACTAAAGTTTAAAATTTGAGATACTTTCTCTCTCTAAACTTAAATTTTGAGATAGTTTCTCTATCTAATTTTTTTTGAGATAGTTTCTCTCACTAAAAATTCCATATACTTTCTCTATTTAAAATTTGATATAGTTTATCTATTAAAACTTTAATATACTTTTTCTCTCTAAAACATAAATTTTGCAATAGTTTCTCTCTCCAAAAATTTTGAGATAGTTTCTCACTCTATAATTTTTCAGGTATTTCTCTATCTAAAATTTGTTATATTTATATATCTAAAATTTTAATATATTTTCTCCTTCTAAAATTCAAAATTCAAGATAGTTTTTCTCTAAAACTCAAAATTCAAGATAGTTTCTCCCTCTAAAAAATGAGATATTTCTCTCTCTAAATTTTTTTTGACCGTTTTTTTTTTGAAAAATTTATAATAGTTTATCTCTAAAAGTTTAAGAATAATTTATCTCTCTATAATTTTAAGAATACTTTTGCTCTCTAAAACTTAAGATTTAATATAGTTTCTCTCTCTAAACTTTTTTTAGATAGTTTCTATTTCTAAAAATTTTTAGGTACTCTCTAAAATTTGGTATAGTTTCTCTCTCTAAAAATTAAAATATGAGATAGTTTCTATTTCTAAAAACTTTTAGGTACTCTTTGAAATTTGGTATAGTTTCTCTCTCTAAAAATTAAAATATGAGATTGTTTCCCTCTCTATATGTTTTGAAATAGTTTCTCTCTCTAAAAAACTGAGATCATTTCTCTCTCTAAAAATTTATATGTACTTTCCGTCTCTAAAAATGTACATGTATTTTCTCTCTAAAACTTAAAATATGAGATAGTTTCCCTCTCTAAAATTTTGAGATAGTTTATCTCTTTAAAATTGTTTGGTACTTTCTCTCTCTAAAATTTTAACATACTTTCTCTTTCTAAAATTTTAACATGCTTTCTCTCTCTAAAATTTTGAGATAATTCATCTCTCTAAAAAAACTTGGTACTTTCTCTCTCTAAAATTTTAACATAATTTCTTCTAAAATTTTAACTTACTTTCTCTCTCTAAAAGTTAAAATTTGAGATAGTTTTTCTATGTAAAAAATTTGAGATAGTTTCTCTCTATAAAAAATTTAGGTACTTTCTCTCTCTAAAAGTTTCATCCTACCAGATGCTCCCTATGTTTCGGGTCAAGGGAGCCAATGAGTGAAATCCATGTGCCTTATAAATGCAAAAAAATAGGTTTTGGTATGGAAATGGAATCATGGAAAAGTAGGTCTTATTTCTATGATTTTGATTTTTCTGATTTTAAGCATACTAGTCATTAAACAATCCAAACGATGGATTTTGACAATATCCAAGATATTAGGAATCCATGCTTTAAAATCTATACACTCAAACTGGCCCTAAGATGTTCATTCTGGTTATTTAGGTAAAAGCTATAGTTTTAACCTATGTTTTAGGGTTTGTGAAGGTATTGTTGTAATTGTGACTAATGGTGTATAATAGACAATTATTTTTTAGAAAAGTTCCTCTCTCTTTCTAAAAGTCGTGACAACACGAACTGTGGTCTAGAATAAATGTGTGATCAAGGAGCCAATCGAATTTTAGGTGAGAGAGATGGATATATTTTTCTTCCCCTAATGGTCAGATTTAGATAGCAAAGATACTGGGATAAAATGAGAATTCTAATACAAAATCATGCGCTAGCGCTCATTCACACACGCGTAAGCAATGTTTTCAAACATTACCCTGGCCCTGGCTCGATTCGAGTAACTCGGCTAAGTTTTATACATGATAAAAAAAACCTAAATTTCAAAAAAAAAGGAAAAAAACAGTAAAACATATTTAGAATTCAGAAAAAGTTAAATAATTAATACAAAAAAGTGTATAAAAAATGGATTATTAAAATTTTTTAACATACCTTGAAATATTCAAAAAAATAAAAATAAAATAAAATTGGAGATTCTAACAAGAAGAATTCTCAAATCATCTTAAAAACCATATGAATCACATAAAAATGCATTTCTAAATCATATTATAAAAAAAGTTAGATTTTTTAGCCATTTTAAATAGGGGGCAAGTTGGCCTCTAGAACTCCGAATTTAATACATTGAGTCTTAGTGGACCTAAGATTCGATCGAGCCTTAAACCTCTGCTTGGCGTCATCTTTTGTACATGTGTATTCAATTTGATGAGTCAAGCTAGCCCAGCCCATCCCATGCTCAAGTTGCGATCCCCATGATCAACCCAAGCTCAAGCTAGGCAGTTCTAAGAATCAAGTTCAGGCCAACCACAAGCTGGTCCATGACTCGCACATGTTGGGTTTGGACATGTGCCAGTTCCACTGAGCCTCACCACAAGGGAATTCTCATTGCTCTTCCATACACCGAAAAGCGTACACACATACACTCGCACGTATTGGATAGTTCAGCGGTAGGAACCGATTGCGAGATGTAGTACACCTAAACATCAGCTCCTAACCACTCAAATTCAAGCTCAATCCCTATAATGCACACAGAAGCCTCCAATAGATTTAGGTAATTGATGTATGCATGTATTTAAATTGCATGCCTTTTACACATGGGAAAAGTTTATATAGAGCCGAGGTTCTAAACAATAAAATTAGAGCCCACTTCAAAAATTTCACTAGAAGAGGTTGTTTTGATGTTAAAATTGATCATCTCGAAATCAAAATACATGGACATGAAAAAAAGCTGGATTCAATTTTTGGAGGCAGTGCATCTTGTCAGTCATTTTTGGACTGTCAATTTTCAAGATTTTCAAGTTTTTGTAGATCTGCTCACTCTACAATATTTTTTATGCTTTAAATTTTATAATTAAAAATAAAAATATATTTTAAAGCTATCACAAAAATTTTCAGTATTAAAGCCACATTTTTTTATACTATTTGAAGGTACGCTTTACTTTGCTTGCTTGGAGCCGCAGCTCTATACAAACCGTAACCTTTACACATTCATGAGTCATGAATGTGGGTGAAGAATGCTGATTGATTTTGTCTAGGCCTACCACATTTGTTCGTTTCTGGTATTAAATTATTGAAGCGCAGGTAGTGGAAGTTAGGCCTCCGCTATTAACAAAGACCCAACATTTTATATTAAAAGATTTGAGGAAGAAAGACTTTGTTCTCAAATTGAGAGAATAATATGCGTGAATGTTAGAGTGGACCCACACCACCCATGAAAGCATAGAATTGGTTGCCTCAACTCCTTTGTCTTTGAGAAAGATAAGTATCGTTGCTTTTAGTTTACTTAGGCATTAAACAAGTGGCATGGAGTAGGTTTAACGAAACTGAAAGGAATCCACGATGACCTAAGCCTATGTTTTTTATTCAAAATTCCATGTTAAAAGAAATCAATAAGAGGATGTATTGTGCCGTATACTAATAATTTAGGGTCAGGAGTGAGAGACCTAGATAGAATGGTGCACCTAGGCCGCCATACTTCAACATCTCTATTTTTCACATTAAGAAATGAGCCTTTAGTATGGGAGTATATTATTCTCTCGGGTAAAAGACTCACTTGGGAGGATTTTATCGATCTCAAATTTTGGGAACGATCTAATAATTATTATACCATTATTTTGAAAGAAAAAAAATTGGAATTTGAGTTTTTTAACACTTAAGTTCTCACCACTAAGACAGTCTCTCTGTAATCTAGAAGCACTATTTTTTACAACCGCATAGAGATTGCAATTTAGAAACTTTTTAATTAAGTTAGTCTAAGTCGAAGAGGTTACATGACCCTTACCATTTTTCTCCTCCATTGTGCTTGGTAAGAAAGTATATAAGAAAAACATGACCCTTACAATACTCAATTCCTGTTGCCTATGCTTTCTCCTAGAAAAACTACAGTCAATGTAGCACAACAAAATAAATTAGTAGTAAAATGATGATAATGTTAGTAGTTTTGGGATAGGAAAGCTACTATGTTTTATTTCAAAATAATGTAGTTAAGGAGTAATATGTACAGTGTTCTTTTGGCTTTTATTGATGTTCCTTTGTTCAGTGACAGTGGCACACTCTCCGCCTGTGTTTATTGAACTCGGGTGAGAGAAGCAGCATTTTAGACATGTGAAGCATAGGTGTTTTCACATAGGTGTGGTTGGGCGTTGAGGTACCAATAATTAAGTTTAATGATTGTTTAGATAATTATATTTGTGTATGGTCATGACTGTTAACGAATTAAAATATTCAGAGAGGCATGCATCTTCTCTATAGTCAATATAAATAGTCCTTTCTTTTTTCCTTGAGTTCTCTCTCTCTCTCTTCTTTTCTAACTCCTTAATTATTTGCTATTTTTGAACATTCAACAAGTGAAAGTTCATTGATTCATCTATTTTACTACATTGGAAGATAAACTAAGTTGGAAACCTTGTTATAGGTATTGACTATCTCTCTCTCTTGTTGGAGCTTTAGTTGGGTAAAATGGAGGCAAAAAATGGTATAATTAGAAAAATAGATCTCGAACTCTTCTTGTTTTCAGGCACGCTATCTCAAGACGATATTTGCCCCTTTTCGATGTAGTATTTGATATGCACAAGAAGGGCAATTCGTCATTGGGATACAGAAAAATAGAGAGGTCTTTCACAATGTTCCTAAGCTCTATGCAACCGAGCTTAGAAACCACACTATAGACACCAAAGTCTTGTTGAATTATAGAGAGAGAGAGAAAATCGAGTAGAGACCCACTGGTTTGCTTGCTGGAATTGCAGAGAATAATCTATTGAGAGAGTTTAAAAAATTGTTCAAAGTGTCCAAATTCGTATCGGTAATAGGACCCTTTGTTATAGAGCACCAAGAGGCAACCTATTGAGTGTTGTGATAGTTACATGTATCACCCAACAACTACAAGTTACCTATACCCCATCAGCTACAAGTTACATACACCCCATCAATTACAAGTTACGTGAGTTACATGTATCCCAACTGCTACAAGTTACATGAGTTACATGCACCCCAACAACTACAAGTTATATGAGTTACATGTACTTGATGGTTGCTGTTACAAGCCTCCATCTCATCAACTGCTGGATGACCGTTGGATGTCCCACACGCATCAACGGCTAGATGACCGTTGGATCCCCCTACGAGTTGGGCTCACAAAAAGATAACGAGCCACAAGCTCGCACACATGCCCGGGTGAGGCGTGCCTCATATGTTAATGCGAGCATGTGAAGTACAAAGTCCACCATTAAGTGCCTTTGCGCCTATGCCCTCGCACACGCATACGTATGTGCGGAGCACGCGAACTCTTAAATACAACTCAACAAACTCTCTCCACTTCAATGTGGGACTCAAACCTACATCTTTATTTCTGTACAAAGATTTTTAGGAAAGAACAATTAAACCGAAGTTGTTTTAAAATACATTTAAGAATTTTTCAAACAAAAAATACTAACAATGTCCTCCACTATTTCAAAATAGCAAAATAAAACATAGGAAACATACTATTTTCATACCATGAAAGTATATTTCGATATGAACTTTTACTTAGAGTGTACACTACAAAATTCATCAAGTATCGTGGTAGCGTATAGCTTTGAACCAGGTTACTTATTTAACAAGTCGGTAGTATAACTCACAAACAATATTCAACTCTGGTGTCTTTTAGTTATCAGCACATTTTGGGCCTTGTGCTTATATCCTGATTTCATAAGTGCTTTAGAGACGAGTTCATCTCATATATAGTAGCCTCACTTCCACACATATATAGGTGTGTCGATCAAGAGTGCCCCTGTATATAAAACACTCCAACTTATAAATATAGTCCATAGATAATATTAAGAGTGTAGCTCATCCTACTAACATACAGGTCATCACTAGACTTATCCACCATATGGATTTTCTTAAAATGGATGCTATTATATTTTGTCGTTTAGTGACCACACTAACCAAACATACAATTTGTTTTTACCACAGTGAACTTAGAATTTTGAGGTTGCAAAAGATTAAGTTGGGTTCCCACTATCGTTGATTACTCAATGGACTCGAGCCCCATTTGTTTTGACATCTTACTAATGTCATACCTTGCAAAGCCATTAGTCAAAGAAGTTGTCAAATTTTCCTTTGATCTTACATATTCTACCCGAATCACTCCATCCCCAATTAACATTTTAATGGAGTTATTCCTTCTCGCATTATGTGTAGATTTTCCATTATATACATTATTACAAGCTCTTGCAATAGTAGCTTGATTGTCACAATATATTGCTATTGCAAGTATTGGTTTTGGCCGTATACGAATGTTATATAACAAATTCTTTAGCCATTTAGCCTCTTTCCTGGTAAAGTCAAAAGAAATAATTTCATACTCAATAGTAGAGCGTGAAATAAACATTTGTTTATTTGACCCCATGATATTGCACTGCCCACTAATATAAATATCAATCTGGATGTTGATAGTGAATATTTGATTTTATTATTCCAATTAGCATCACTATATCCTTCCAACACTCTAGGATAACCCAAATATTTTATGCCAAAATTTATAGTTCCTTTAAGTATCTTAATACTCGAGATATAATATATCAATGCTTTTTACTTGAGCAACTTGTATATCTACTAAGTTTGCCATCACATATGCAATGTTAGGCCTCGTGCTAGTCATTGCACATAGTAAATTACCAAGTATCCTAGTATATTCAAGTTGAAATATACAACTCCCATCATTTTTTTTAACTTAATATGAGGATCTATAGGGGTAGAGACTGACTTACTATCACTGTACTCAAATTTATTAAGCATTTTCTCAATGTAGTGAGATTGAGTCAAGATTAATACTTCTTATTTTCTCACTATTTTGGTACAAAGTATCACATCAGCCTCTACTAAGCCCTTCATAACAAAGTTAAATGCGAGGAACTTTTCAATTTCCTCCACAATTTCTAGATTAGAGCCAAATATAAGCATATCATCTACATATAAATAAAATATGACACAAAGAATTTATTTTCTTACTATACACACATTTATCAACCTCATTTCTCTTAAAACCATTTGACAAAAATACATTCTCAAATTTCTTATGCCATTTGTTTATGTGTTTGCTTTAGTCCATAAAGTGATTTAACCAATTCACAAACTTTATTATCATGACTTGGCATTACAAACCCTTCGGGTCGCTCCATATATATTTCTTCATCTAAGTCACCATTAAGAAATCAATTTTTACATTCATTTGATGTATGACTAGATGATTAATATAGATTATTGCTACGAGCAATCTAATGGTAGCAGTTCTTGCTACAGGTGCATATGTGTCAAAATAATCAATGCATTCTTTTTGTTTAAAACCTTTAGCAACTAATCTTGCATTATATTTATTAATAGAACCATCAGAATTATTTTTTCTTTTAAAAATCCATTTACAACCAATGAGTTTAGAACTAGGTGGAAGATCTACTAATTTTTAAGTATTATTAGCTATAATGGAATCCATTTCTTTATTAATAGCTTCTCTCCACAAAAATTCATCTTGAGATGTCAAAGCTTCATTTAGAGATGTAGGATCTTCCTCCATATTTGAGACTTTTGGTAATGAATTCAAAATTTTATTTGGATTAGCTTCAATAAGATAAATATAAAAATCAGGTCCAAAGTTAGAAGATGGATCACCTCTAACTCTCTTGCTTCTTCTAGGTTCTATTATTTCATCATCATTATTTTCTACATATTCTTTATCAACATTATGTTCACTTTCGTAATTATTTAATTTTGCATGCTACTAGATTTATTCACTTCACTTTTACAAGTGAGATTTTTAAAAAAATTAGCATCTCTAGATTCCAAATTTGTTTTAGGATTTAGATCCAAAACTTTATAAGCCTTACTATTATGAGAGAATCCCACAAAAACACATTTAGATATTCTAGGACCCAATTTACTTCTTTTAGGATTTAGATGTCGAATTATGCAAGACAACCCCATATACTTTGAAAAAATTAAACAAATGTTTTTATCAAGCCAAAGCTCATAAGGGTTCTTATCACTCTTTTTAATTTGAAGAGATCTTTGAAGTTGGACCAAATCAAGATCAACTTTCTTGTGTTTCATCTTCTTTTGGTACTCTCTCCAAGATGGGGGTAGCTTATGACTTATTGAGCCAACTAGGAAATATTTATCCAAATAAATTCCACAATTTAATTGAATTGGCCTGAATTAAAGTCTAGCAAAAGTAGAGGTAAGAAATTTTTTGTTACCAAACTCTTTAGTGAAGTACTTGGTTTCAAGTAGTTTCCAAACGCCATGCCAATGGAGGCATACATGTCATAGATCGGGTCCGCCAAGGCATGTAGGATATGACCCTTGCGTATAGTCATCCTCTATCCATCTCTTGTATGATTGAGTTTGCTCGTCGGTGGAGTCATTCGATGTTGGCGGTGGTGCAGGCATTAATTCAATGATTATGTAAACCACTTTGAGATTGGTAAGAAAAAAGAGAACCTTTTATTACTATCTCTTGAAGTTCAACCCGTTGAAGTGTTCGAGTCGAGTAAAGTCGTGATTCATGACTTTCAAAAAAGTCATGGCTGTCTTATTTCTTTCACCTATGAAATATTGTTTTGACTTGTTGGAGTTTTGGTTGGGTGAAATGGGGGCAGAAAATAGTACATTTATAGATTTCAAACTCTTCTTGTTTTTGGACACACAGGAGCGCTATCTCAAGATGATATTTGCACCCCCTTCGGTGTAGTATTTGATGTACATAAGGGTAATTCGTCCTCGGGATATAGGAAAATATATAAGTCTTTTACAATGTTCCTAAGCTCAATACACTTGAGTATGGAACCTATACAATAGACACTAGAGTCTTGTTGAATTAGAGAGAGAAAGAGACAAAATCGAGTAGAAAGAGAGAATTAGTCCACTGGTTTGCTTGTTAGAATTGTATAGAATAGTGTATTAAGAGAGGCTAAAAAATTATTCCAAGTGTCCAAAATCATATGGGTAGGAGGGCATGCACCTCAATAGCTACAAGTTACATGAGTTACATGCACTTGATGGCTGCTCGAAGTACAAAGTGCGCCATCAAGCGTCCTTGCGCCCATGCGTGTACGTGCTCCACACATGCGCCTTCTCTCTCATTTGTACTTATAGTCTATTGTATGGAAGTGTGTGCTCTTAAATACAACTCAACAAACTCTCTGGTCTTCAATGTGGGACTCAAACCCACATCTTTCTCTCTCTATAAAGCTGTTAAGAAAAGAACAATTAAACCAAAACTGTTTTGAAATACATTTAAGCATTTTTCAAACAAAAAATATTAATATCTCTCTCTTTGACAATAGACCCTCTGTCTCTTTTTCTTAGTTTTGTTTCCCTCTTATGGTTCGAGGTAAAATCCATTTGTTTGTTTCGCTACATCTGAGGGTAATATAGTTGAAACCCTTACAATACATTGTAAAAGTAAATAAGAGACTGAATAGTCAACCTCAAAATACTTGATACGGCGCATTATATATTGTACTTGGCTTCTTATTCATTGCTCCTCATTTCCCACGTCTCAATTTATTATATTTGCTTGGGCAACCTTTTTAAAGAGTAAAACTTTTATATAAGGTTGCAATCTTATTCTATAGAAGTGAGGTTTACCTCAAAAATTATGGTCAAAGTGGTATTAGGATCTTAACTTCAAGATGCATAGATATAAAGAAGAAAAATATTTTTAAGTAAAAAATAATGCATCTTACAACAAATTTTCTGAAACACCTATTCTCAAGATTTATAAATGTTTATAGAGATGCTTAATTTGCATTGGTTTTCACATTTTTAAATTTATATCTAGGGTTAAGCATGGATCTTCAAGCGACTATAAGATTTTCAACATTGAAACTATATCTTTCTAGAAAATTTAAAGGTGTGTTTTACTTATATAGTATAAGGTGTACACTTTATAAAAACCTCACCTTTTTAAAGATGACTTTTACAATGGTGCATATATTTATGACCATCAAAAAGCACGAATTAGAAAAAGAGCCGAAGCTTAATTGGTTAGCACTTGACAATTTGCAAAGTTACGTCCAAGGCTCAATTCCTACAAAGAGTAGAGGCCCTCTCCCCACTGCCTCACCAAAAAAAATAAAATAAAAAAGCATAAATAACTCATTTGAACTAATCCCAAGGATGAAATTTCATACTACTTGGTACTAAAGAAACAATGGAATCTATAAATAAACTCTAGATCTGAATGTTAAAGTATCGAGCATGTCTATAGAAAAAATTGATACTGTTTGGCATGTTTATATATTTATTTTTTATCAGTAAAATATTATTAATTTCTCATTTTTCAATGTAAGTGAAGAGGAAGATGGCAGTAGAAAGTTAGGCGGCCTGAGACAACTTCAGTTCAAAATCACAGAATGCATATCTGGAAACTATTCTTAAAACATACCTATAATGTCCTCAGGTAAACTTTCTATAATGTGGGAAAGGGGTTGAGGTCGTAGTGGTGGTACAACTTGAGTCTCAACTACCGGTCTAGGTTTCCATTCCCACTGATGCATTTGAAAACCGCTAATTATTTCTAAAAACGGGTAGAAGTGTCTAATCCCCACTTATCTTCCTAAGAAAAAAAAAAAAAAACTTATTACAGAGTTCCCAGGTATCGGACAAGCGACATGAGGTCAAGGGCTATAGTATCTTACAATAGACAACATTTTAAGCTAATCATTTCACTCAATGAAAGTTTTCCCTTTACATAGTGAAGATAGGGCTGCCAATCAGGCTCAGCCAAACCACAGGTTTCAGGTTGGGACTGCGCCTTAGGTCATGTGAGCCTGGCCCAATAAATTATTTAGATAATGTATTCGTCTATATTTATTAATATTACACATGAAGTGGATCCTAAATAGTAGAAAAAAAATTCTGATGATGATTCCTGAGCCTAGCAAAAAATTTGGGCTTGGATTGAGCTAGGTCCGGACTCGCACGGCCGTAATTGCAGGTGTGCTCCTTGTGTCCATTAATTGGATTCCATACGGCCACTCATTGGGGCGGACTTGCATTGCTCATAAAGGCAGTGGTGGGCATAGAGGAACACTAGACGCCATAGACGCTAAATTTAAAGAAGAGAATTATGGTGCTTGCCAAAACCAAAGACATGAAGTACTATCACGAGGAACATGGAGGGATCCCTTGAGCCTCTCATGCTAGGCCACATTTTTAAGGAAAATTTTAATAAATATCTCTCTGTAATAGACTGGGTAAGATGGCCAGCCTTGGGCCCTAGCTCAGCCCTAGTGCCCATGGGACTGGCCCAGGTACAGCCCTAACCCTATGCGGGTCTAGGATGGCCGGGCTAGGCCAAATCAGGCTGGTTGTAGCCTAAGCCCAAGTTTTTTAGGGCTGGGTCAAGCCACCTTGTCCATTGCCACCCTTATTGATAATTCAATAGCTCTCATTTGTTTTGCCAAAATATGGGAAGTGACCTTGTGAGACCCTCCCACACCCATGTGTGTAGGATTTCAAAGGATCACCATTAAATTTGGTACAGATCTTTAGAAAAATCAAGTCTCATACCCATGTGATAACTTTTCTAGATATTTGTATCAAATTTAATGGTGTTCTATGTACCCACTTTTTTTGTAACATTATTCCGAAAAATTTGAAAATATGGACTGCCTATATGTGGAAACTAATTACCAAAATGGTCAAGAAACCTTAATTGGAAACTCAAGGTGGAGCAAGTACCCCAACAACTATGTTTTCAAATCAGCTAATTCAGCAACTACTTTCACTAAATTAAGATAGGTTTAGGTTTCCTAGATGTTATCCAACCAATGTTACCTACCTATAATAAGTTAGTGGGGGACAGCTAATGGCACCATCCATTGGGGATTTCCAAAAGGGTTTGTTTCCAAATGATGACCCTATTGCACCAAAGCGTAGCTCATTAAACAAACTTATCTCACAATAATATCTTTGAAAAAAAAAATTTGGATTCCATATGACCTTCATCTCAAGGAAAATGTTTATAAAAGGTGTGAATCTCACCTTGTAGAAGTAAGGTACACCTTAAAAGTCCGTGGAAACAATAATCGACCTCATCGAGACAGATGAATATGAAAAAAAAAAAAATCAAACCGTAAAACTGGTGCGTCTTGTAGCATATTATCTAGACTATTTATTGCTCATGTTTCAACAATTTTGGTTATTTTGGGTTTTGAAATTGTGGCAATCTTCCTTTATTGTTTCGACTTAAGACCTAAAGTAACCCTAGTTTCTTAAACCTTATAAACTATAAGGTGGGCCACATAGAAGGGATAGGCTCTTTATTCCGATGCTCAAAAGTCAATCCCACAAAATGTGGGCCCCATTTGGGAGGAGTTCTTCAACTTTGAGAGAGTCCCGATTTTGATTTTGTGAAGGATAAATAAATAAATGAAATAGAATAGGAATAATTTTGGGTGGAAAAAGGGCGTGAACCAAGAAGAAAAGGCACCGTTGTAAGGTATAGTCAATGGCGTCAGGCCTTTCTTCTTGCACGTTGCCCTACAATTCAGCTTATTCATGCTTTCAACCGCTCATTTAACTTCCCCAACTTCTGTACAACATATAATATTATAAAGCAACTACAAGGCCCCAGTACATCACTTCTTCGAAAATGACCCACACATCTCTTTAATACAGATGGTCGATTAGTTGACATCAGTGTTTGTGACTCGACCGAGTTGCTTGGACTAGCCCCATATTATTGTTTTTTTCTTTTTGGTTGGGTAATTCATCAATAAAAATTGAACTTGAGATATAACAGGGTTAAATGTCAGATTCAAGTCCAAGCTCGATTCCAGACCTTTATCAGCTTGATTAAATCAAAGTAGAAGACTCTAGGTACTGTCCATTAACTTTTATTTGGACGGTTCGTTACGAAAGTCACATGGCATTTCAGAGCACTTTGGCTTCCAAAAAGTTGAACAATTGAATTCAAGCCTTGAAATTTGGAAACACCATCTATTGCAAAATTGGGAGAAATAAGAATTATTATTTTCAAGAAGTTTATTTTTTATTCACGTTTTCTAACAAACATTTTGTTCATCTCTGATAATTTGAGCATAACTTCATCTGGAAATCAGGCTTAGATAATTGCCTTGACTTTATAATCCTTTTTCAATTTATTCCAAAGAGAAGATTTATCAAAAGTTAGTCTTTCTGTACAACCTCCAATAACAAAATCTAATTTAGCTTTTAATTATGATCAGTACACAAAATCTACATGCTTAGAACAAAGAGCAAACCTAACGTTTAAGTTTTAAGAGAGACAATATAATAATCCTGAGGACCATGGAAAAGATACATTCCTCGTGGTCATCACTATCCCTTGAAATGATGAATGGTCGGTTAAACTCTCTCTCCCTCTCAATGTCATGGTCTCCGATCCATTGCCCCCAAGGAATTTGGCGGTCTTGTATTGATTAAGCCGGCACAATCTTAACTCCCCAGATCAAGTCGAAGAGGCCCTGGCCTAAAAGACAGAAAAAAAAGAAGAAGAAAGAAAGCAAAGAGATAAATCTGGCCCTGTCGTAGCATTGGCTCAAGACTGGCTCGAGGCGACCTTCAGAGCATAGTGGCCCAGACCTAGGGCCATATTTTATGACCTAAGACCTAGTTTTTCAGGGCCAAGTAGGTGGGGACAGCTCAACCGGGTCCATTGCCAACCCTACCAAGATTACACTCCAATATCCCACGTTAATGCAGACTCATAGGGTGGGTTATGGGTGTCTCGACATTTTTTTTTGCCATATTTTGCAGTTTACTGTTCACTTCAGTCACCAAACAACCAGGACCTAATTGTTATTTTGTAGAAGTTAGAGAGAAGCCCGTCACTGTCATGAAATCGTAGGTCAGCAAGTTTATTTATTAATTTCATTAATATAAATTTCATTTTAGGTTACCAGCATATATTCCTTAGAAATCACACATGCCCCTGGATCATCACTCGAAGTCATATATACTATACAATACAATATATATATACATAT